>JABUQX010006931.1:0-17500 GCA_015478945.1 Trachelipus rathkii
CCAAGATTAACACGTTCTTCTGCTCTCAAACTCTCATTCTTTCTTCAAGACATTCCTGTTACTTGACTCATCCGCTTTTCTAACGCGCGTCATGGGGAAGAGAAGGTGGGTGATGATATATATTTATATATATATATTATATATATATATATATATATATTATATTTTATATTATATAATATAATTATATAAAGTATATTTTATATTATATATATTATATATATAATAATAATATATAGTATATTAGTGAAAAGGATGAAGAACGACAAATTGCAGGCATAGATGGAATTACTTGGTGAAATGATCAAGGAGGCAAGATGGTGAATTGATTGGATTTGGGAAGTTGTGTATAAGCGTGTTTATGCATTATATGTTCCGAGGGATTGGAAGGAGGAGCAGTAATACCGTACTCCTTCATATAAGGGTAGGGAGATAATAGGGGATGACTGGTAGGAATTTATAGGAAATTGTTTTTGAGTTGTTCTGGGAAGACATATGCTGGTTTTTTGGTCGAAAGAGTGGTTCGAGTGACTGATGGACTGTGGTGAAGAACAAGTGCGTTTATGAGTGGTAGAGGAGTGTGGATCAAATCTACATTGGAACAAATGATGAGAAAATGAGGAAAGAAGAATAATTGGTTCATGGATTGCAACGGGGTATGATAGGATTAACAGGGAAGCTCCATTGTGGCAGTGTTGGTGATATATGGTGTTTGGTGGTAGACTTCTGAGTGGAATCAAAGTAGTGACGATAGTGAAGCGGTGTAAGAATAAATGGTGTAAAAGTGATTGGTTTAATATTAATACGGAGTGAGGCAGGGATGTGTTATTTCCTTGGTTATTCAATTGTATATGGATGGGTTATAAAAGAATTAGGGAGGGGTACCTGGAAATGGTGTTTAGAATAATTGGAGAATGAGGTGAGTGGAGGTGCCCTACCTTAATAATGCGGATGATTTGGTTTGTGTTGGCGAATCTTGAAGAGAGTTTGAGAGGATTGGTAAGAGAGATATGGCAGGGTGTTTAAAAGGTGGCGTTGAAAGTAACTAGATAAGAGTAAGGTTATGGTTGTGAGTGAGGACAGTCCTGGTGTGAAGTCTGTTAGATGGTGAGCAGTGGAACAAGTTTCCGAGTTTAATATTTAGGATTATATGATGGATGAAAAGGGAATGGTGCATACAGAAGTGTAGTAAAGGAAGTTGTGATGGTCAGGAAGGTGGCTTGTTGCAATTAAAACCTGGTTGAATGTAAAAGGACTAAGGTCTTGAGTGCGTAGGGTTCTTACATGGAGGGTATGTGTTACCTGTGTTAATGTAACGTAGTGAGACTATGGTCTGGCAATAAGAGGTATAGATCAAAGCTGCAGTCGTGTTCAGATGGAACAATCTTAGGGGCGTGTTAGGTGTGAAAGAATTGATAAATTGAGGAATGAACGTATTGAGAGTTGTGTGGTGTGAAGAAAGGGTAAACGAAAGAAAATAAATGAAAGATAGTTGAGATGGTTTGGTCATAGGTAAAAAGGATTGAATGATAGTCGGTTTGTTAAGCACGATGTATAGTGGCGAGTGTGTTGGGGAACCGACCTGTTGGAAGACCAAAGAAAAGTGGACTGAGTCAGTAAACGAATGTTTGAAGGAGAGAATGCGAGGTTTGGCAGAGGCGAGAGAATAAAAGGTGCTTAATAGGGTGAATGGCGGGGTTTTGCGAGGCGGTATGGTTGTGGCCCACTGGGCCAAGGGATGACCCCCACTGACCAATTACCACAGTGAGGGTCCGTCGCGGTTCGTGAAGCTCTAGGGTGGATTTTCTGACTGCGACGAGTTTCTCACTAAAAGCTTCGACTTGTGTTATATTCTCTACTACTTTTCTTTTCCAATGCAAATGTCAACGCACCTTAGGTGGCGTCTTGTTGAGGAAAAGGAATGATATAATAATATAATTAATAATAATAATTAATAATAATAATAAATAATAATAATAATAAAATAATAATCATATATAAAATAAATAATAATAATAATATATAATAAATATATATATAATATATATTATATATATATATATATATATATATATATTATATATATATATATATATATATATTTTATATATATATATATATATATATATATATATATATATATATATAATATTATATATATATATATGTATATATTATATTATGGCTTAGAGACTTACCTTGAAACCAACGATCCATATTTCAACTAAAAAATACACAGTACTCTTTAATAATTTTTATCTCTAGCTTTTAAAAATCACCTATAATTTTCTAATGTGATAAAATAATAAAAAAATATGTACAAATATCTTTGTTGTAACTAAGAATAAAAGTTATTAAAAGGAATAAAAGTGTCAATCAAAAATGTAAATTGAAAACACGTTATTATGAAGTTATAAAAGTACTAAAGTTAACGGAATAGGAAAGAACATTAATTGTTTCGGGTCTAAACGTTAGTATATTAATATTTTAATAGTACTTAATAGTAAACAGGTATACCCAAGGCAAAAATAGTATAACCGAATTTCGGCTCATCATTCCAGTGATTCAGGGCACTCTGGCATTTCTAGAGGAATATATGATGGTAAGACCTCAGGCAAAGGGCCGAATCGAAAATTAGAACCCGAATTTAGTGTTTCATTAGATACTTTTGACTTAGCCATTTCTCTCAAACTTATTTTTGACTTAGCCTTTTCTATCAAACTATTTTGCAATGGTTGGGAGTCGGGACAGCCTTCGCCATTATCAGCCCCGACATTGTAGTTCCTTTTAATTTTTTCTAATTTATCCAATATCCTCTTTCGTTTTACATCTAACGCTGATGAAGCTGGAACCTGAGTGTTTGTTTCGCTACTCTCACTTGCATCCTCCGTATCAACGCAATCGTCGAAATACCTATTTCCCACAGTTGATCCCTTTATTCCACTAGGATGTGATTTATATCCCCTCTCATCCCCAGTGGTCAGACCCAAGACTCCCATTTTACAAGTTCGGATTTTTTTACTCTTTTCACAATCATTCAAATTCCTTTTGGATTTGCTGGATGCTTCAACGGGTGGAAGTTTCCTATGCGACAAAGGACACTTGTTACCTCTTGGACAATTTCCACTCGACATAAAATCTTCGCAAATAAGTATGTGTTTATTTTTGCACTGCAAAATAAAAATAAAAGAATAATAATAATAATAATAATAATAATAATAATAATAATAATAATAAAAATAATAATAAATTACTATAAAACATAAACGAGATAGATGTAGGAAATCATTCAACAAAAAGAGAGGGAAAAATCAGACAAAAGCATTAACGTGTCTCTGCAGATACACTTTGATAAGGTATCAAAGTCCCCACACCACAGCAAGGTGAATACCTTAAGGGGCGATAATAATAATAATAATAATAATAATAATAATAATAATAATAATAATAATAATAATAATAATAATAGTAATCATCTTCCTTTTTTTCCCCCCCAAGACTGGGGGTAAGGTGCGTGACATGCATCGGAAAAGAAAAGTAGTAGAAGAATATGAGACAAATCGAAAAGAAAGCCCAGCCTTACCAACCCCTCTATAACTATTAGTGAGAGCTCGTCACAGTCAGAAAATCCACCCTAGAGCTTCACGGAACGCGACGTGACCCTCAACTATGGCATATCGTCAAGTGTAGGGTTCATCCCTGGCCCAGGTGCGGGCTCACAACCATACCCTCTCACAAAACCCCTCCATCACTCCTATTATGCACTTTATTCTCGCCTCTGCCAAACCTCACATCTCATCCAGACATTAATTCACTGACTCAATCCACTTTTTCTTCGGTCTCCCAGCCGGTCGATTCCCAACACACTCACCACTATAAATCCGCTCAACCAACCGACTGTCATTCATCCTTTCCACATGACCAAACCATCTCAACATACCTTTCATTTATTCTCTCATTTACCCCTTTTCTTCACACCTCATAACTCTCTAATACGTTCATTCCTCATTTTTCAATTCTTTTCAAACCTACACGCCCCTAAGTTGTCCATCTGAACACTTTGAACTTTTAGATCTATACCTCTTCATTGAGACCATAGTCTACTACTATACCATTAACAAGGTAACAACATACCCTCATGTAAGACCCTAGCGCACTCAAGACTTATGTCCCTTTACATCACCAACGATTCAATTTCACCAGCCCCTTTCCTACCATTCACAACTTTCTCATAAACTCTGTTCATCCGTCCCTTTTTCATCCAACATATATCTAAATATTTTAAAACTCAAGACACTTGTTACAGCTGCTCACCATCTAACATAACTTCACACCGAGGACTGTCCTCACTCACTACAACCATAACCCTACTCTTATCTACGTTTACTTTCAAACCCCTCCTTTTACACACCCTGCCAAATCTCTCTACCAATCCTCTCAAACTCTCTTCAGATTCACCACACAAAACGAAATTAGAATAATAATAATAATAATAATAATAATAATAATAATAATAATAATAATAGATTGCAATGCGAAATAAAAATGCTTTAATAATATATCTCACCTCTTCTCCTTGAGGGCAACGACCTTTCAAAAAATCTACACACACAGGTGCTCCAGGATTAACTCGAACATGTCTGTAATGACATTCTTCTCTGTTGCATGATCCTTCAAGGAAGTGAGAACAGACAGGCATCTTATTCTTATCAAATTTGTGCGAGAATGGACAATCCGTATTTGAACATGTGCCTTGCAGAAATCTACAAATAATAATAATAATAATATTTTTTTTTTTTGAGCAGGTGTACAGGGAACAATAAAAATAATAATAATAAAAATAAAGTACATGTAAAGAATAGTTAATAAATGACAATTACAGATTAAGTATATACAATTAAACAATCAGATGTCAAAAGGTTACGTTTTGATTTCCTAGATTTATTGTCATATTCCCCTAAGTCTACCAATGTAATCCAATTAGGTAGGAGCACTAATAATTCAATATATGGTTGATACCAAATCACTTCTCTACCTCAGATCCTCTGATTGGTTAATACTTGTTGCTAGATGCTAAATGGTTCTTTGCTTTGAATGGCCAAACTCTTGCATTATATCACTAATTCTTGATATATTGGTATTTAGGTATAACCGTTAAATGAGATGAACAAGCATAACGATTTAGCAACGAACATTGATCGAGCTACTGTATCTAGACTTTATAATCTCAAATTAACATTATACTACGTGATTTATAATAATGATAAAAACTGACAATTAATATTTCTGATAAAACAGTTTTTTTATTATTATTGTTTATATTTTATCTTTAAAGATTTTTCACACTTAGGCGTCAAAGATGCATTATCTTTTCCTAACCAGGTAAAAGAGTAGAGGGTTGTGAATCAGAGAATTATTCTTAAAAAAAAAATAATAATAATAATAATAAATAAAAAAAAGTTTACCAGTTTCATACATTATTCGCCAAATTTCAAAATTTTGAATTCATTTCTCTTCCCACTTTTCAGAAAGTAAAAATACAAAATTAATAATATTTTTCTCCATATTTTTTACATTAAAAAAGTTTAACTTATAAATATTAATAAAAACGTATGATTGATACAGACCTTTAATACGAGTTGCAATGAATATGTATAACACTTTTGCTTTGTATTAAGCAATTTAAACTACAACAAGTATTACTTTTGTAACTATTTAAAAATTTTTAAACTGATTACTATTAACAGAAAGCTCGGGTTATCCCAACTGAAAATTGATTAAACAGGTCTACCAGACTGGAATTTGGCCTAGGCCCTATATTAAGAACTTTAATAATATTAAGACTTTCCTTTCTCTCAATGGGTAACTGGCAATCGTATCCAGTAGTTAAAGTTCTTATCTCTGAAATGTCTATGGATCAAAACCTGAAAAAAAAAGTGATACGAGAAAATCAGCTTACCTTGTGCATATAGCAATCCTACTAGGATCATGAATGAACGGACAGCCTTTATTTTCTTTTTTGCACTTGCCATATTTATTGTAAAAAAAGCAGAAGTCATTAACACGCTTAAAGTGGGCAAGTTTTTTTCTTCGAACAATTTCAATCAATGTTCCTGACCTGTGGAAAAAATACAATTTAAAGTAAAACCACTCCATATATGGTCTCCAACTCCTCTGACCCCAGTTACTACCATCAATGTTTCTACTATGTATTGGTGGAAAGTAGAATCAGAAAGAAAAAGAAAGAGAGCTACAAACTAGAAGAACTAATACTGAAAGTTTTAAAATTTTAGGTCTTAGAAAAGGGAAGGTACAGAGTAAGAGTCTCTTGCCAATTTCAAAAACTATATAGTAGCCATATAAGAATTTACTTACTACAGAATTTAAATGTTTAAAATTTCATTAATACAAAAGTAAAATTAAAATAAACCAAAGATGTGAGTTTTTTTGTGTTTTTCTTTTAAGGGTGAATGTTTCTTGGCAGAAGAAGGAAGAGAAGAAGAAGACGATGAAGAAGAAGAAGATGTATTGTGTTAGTCTTTTGTGGAATAAGAAGAGGAATACATGCCCTTTTTTTATTAGTTCTTTCTGTTTGTGATTTGTGGCGGCGGGCTAGTGCGATAGCGATAGTGCTGTGTTTTTTATTATTTATTTATTCTTTAATTGCCTTTTATTGCATTCGTTATGTTATTATAATCTCTTATATATTCTCTTCCAGAATATATAAGCTTTGACTACTAAGGATGGTTTATAGAAGGTTAGAAGGTTAACTATTGTTTAGGGTTTAGGGTTCGCAGATTAGGAAAAGGAAAGGCACAAGTAAAACGTAGGGTTGGACTGATTAGTAACGAGGATCCGCCTATAAGAGCTCTTGGGTATTTTTACGGATCTTGGGAATCTAATTATCCTACGTACTTTGTAATTTATTCATACTATACTTTAAATATATAAGCTTTTTCGTCTAGTTAGTTACCCCAAGTTGTAACTATTACCCAAAGGATCGTTTTATTTCGTCTGTTTTTATCACAAGAAGTTGACCTTCTCTTTTTTGGGGAACTTCCTACTTTGGGTGAGTGTTGTTTTGTTTTTGTTGAACTATTCTTTGCTGCCTCTGTTTTAATTTAAAATATGGTTCTTTTCAACAAAATAAAATAATATATTAAATGAAATAATCAGAGAAGCAACAAAGTAGCTATTTGTTTTCGTTCATTTGTAAGAATTTAAAATAAGAATACATACTTTATAAGTAAATTAAAAATAACTACTACAATGTATAGTTTTTGACCAAAGAATATTGAATGAGAATATTAACACGGTCAGACCTTATGAAAAAAGGAATTTCACATGGTTTCACGTCAGAATATTAAGGACAGATAAAGGTTTGAGTTGTATGTTTTCGAAGATGTTAGAGTTGTGTGAAAGATTATGTCGAGTAGAGAGATAGAAGAACTAAGTTTTTGAGGTATTGAAGACAACCTTGTTCCCAATGACTCAATTAGAAATTCGAGAATGATCAGAGGTGAGTTGCTCTCAACGCCGCCCTTTTAGCGTGAGCTAATTGCTGTTGGTTGGGACGTCTATCAAAATGAAGGGTGGAGTTGTTGGCACAAAAGTGGATAGGTGATGAGGTAATATAGAGAATGTCATTAATGAAAATAGAAAGAGGATTGGGGATAGAACAGAACCTTGAGGAACACAACTATTTATAGATTAAAAGGATGAATGGCGGCCGTCTACAGCAGCTGCTATAGAACGACCGGAAAGAAAATCAATCAGAGAGAGATCACAGAGAGAAGGATATAACCAAAAGAGGAGAGTTTAGAATTCAAAGCTTTGTGTCAGATTCTATCGAAGGCTTTCAATATGTCCAGCGCCGCAGCGAAAGATACACCAAAATGCAGAAAGGAAGAGGACTAAGAATCAGAAAGAAGAGAAAGAAGTTCACCAGCAGAGCGTTTCTTACCAAAGTCATAATGGCGATCAGAGATGAGATTAAAAGGACTGAAATGTTTCCAAATTTTCCTCTTAAGGATAGATTAGGAAACTTTATATAAAGACTAAAGGGTAAAGTGAAAGGACGATAATTTGAGGGTTGAGAGGGGAGGGGGGGGTCCTCTTTTTTCGGCACAGGTTGAATGAGATCATGTTTCCAGCAAGAAGGGAAGGTCGAAGTAAAAAGGCAGAAACATAGTAGTTTACCAAGGCAGGATGATAGCTCAGCAGCACAAATTTTGAGAACTACAGGAGGGATACCATCAGGACCGTACACCTTCTTAGTCTTAAGCTCGGAGAGAGCAGAAATAACATCTTTAGAAGAAATTACATTAGGTATGAATGAGTTGGAGGGAGTTGGAGGCAAAGAGTAGCTTCGGAAGCCTCTGAGGTAGAATCGGAAGCAAAGGTTTCAGCGGGAATTTCAACTTTTGTGGAAGGTTAAACGGCGATTATGTCATCGGAAGATACTAGATGAAGAAGCATAGTTAGTTAACTTTTTTCTTTTTTTTTTTTTTGCAAAATACCAGTAAGTACAAAGCTTTTAGTGTCACAGAGAATAGATTTTACACAATTCAGGAATGAAATATAAGTTACACGTGTTTAGTCGAATTGAAAGAATATATATGGAATGCATTCCTCCATGCCAGAGAATATCACGCTCAGCACACTACGGTTGACCCCTCCCACAGAAGCAGTAGTCATTCCAAGAAAAATCAAAAAAGTACGATCGCAAATGCAGACAGTCAGCAGCACCGAAGTGCCAAGAACATTTGCTCACTGCAGTCAGTCTGGGTCTTTCCTGCGGAAGTCTAGAAGAGATATGTATCAGGATACAGAGATAAGGTAATTAGAGGAACTCGGAGAGGGAAAGAATCTAAAATAAGTAGAAGGATTACAGGTTAAGGTCTACAATATTGAGTTATCTCCAAGATGACCAGAGATACAAGAAGGGAGCTGCACCAACTGTTTGAGGTCATTCTGGATAGAAAAGTGTTAGGCAAGTTCAACAGCTGTATCTTGAGGATTAAAGGAAAGCCACTGGCGTTAAAACCAGCAAGAATTATGATTTCAGAGGAAGGTGAAGAAGAGAGAATGCTCTCTAATTTGGAGTTTAAGTACTAGAAGAATTAAGAATGGTCAGATGAGTTAGGAGACAGATATACGGATGAGTTTGGAGACAGATATCCAACAGAACAGTTGAATTTATAGTAGTTTGACAGGATAGCTTGAGCCATATGGTAGAAAATTCTGAAGACTTCAAATAAGAGCCACGAAAACAAGCAACATCATTGACTGAAAATTGAGGAAAGAAACAGCAAATTTAAGTTTCAGTTAAGAATAAGAGATGAGGTTTAAAGGAGAGGTAATGCTCAAAAAAGCGGAAATTAGATTTAAAACCACAAAGGTTGCAGAAATTTATAAAAAAAAAAAGAGAGACTGTGCCTCAGAACCGGTTGGCAATTCCGTGATGGCACCAATCTCACCACCGGAGGGCATCAACTCCCAAACAGTGATTGGGGGAGGGGCTATTTTTGGAAGCCGCCTCTTTAGGCTTCCCTGAGGCTAATCGTGTGGTTGCCATTTTTCATTTCATTCTTTTTAAAAAGGAAAATGATGTCTGTAATAGTATTTTATAGTGTGATAAAGGAGAGAGCCTACTCCAGTGTACGAATGTGTTTATGAGAGCAGGGCGGGTGTGCGAGCCATTGGGCCCTTGAGTGCCTTGGATGTAACACTTCATATATGCCCAATATGGGGTATTCTAGTCGCTTCAGTAGCGCTACTACCCGTCCCAAAATGCCATGCTGCATGATCTTTCACTAAACTACTTGTCCAAGGTCCATATTTCTAACACAAAAACACTAATAATAATAATAATAATAATAATAATAATAATAATAATAATAATAATAAAATAATAATAATAATAATAAAAAACCAAATTTATTAGGGTTTCAATGAGACAGTTTCTGATAGATGGCTGTCTTACCATCTCTGATTTGATATTCATGCATTTAATCAAATACTATAAAAAAAATTACTTAAAATTAAACTTTTTTTTAAATAATCTTTCTCTTGAATTTAATTACTGTTCAATTTAAACAAATAAAATGACATACTGATTATACTAGCTTTTATAAACCAAATAAAAATAATAATAAAATTAATAATAATAATAATAATAATAATAATAATAATAATAATAATAATAATAATAAAAAAATAATAAATACTTACTCTAACTTTGTGTTGCTACTCTGCCTTCTGTACACTAACTTTGAATTTTTGGGTAAATTCAAAACCTTTCTGCTAAAATATTTGGACGAAATCAGTCTATGTCTCTTTTCTGAACATGAA
Organism: Trachelipus rathkii; assembly: GCA_015478945.1. NCBI lineage: Eukaryota > Metazoa > Arthropoda > Malacostraca > Isopoda > Trachelipodidae > Trachelipus > Trachelipus rathkii. Next base: position 10,354 of record JABUQX010006931.1, read on the forward strand.
AAATATATATATATATATATATATATATATATATATATATATATATATATATATAATATATATTATATATATATATATATAATATATATATATATATATTATATATATATATATATATATATATATTAATATATATATTATATTATATTATAATATATATTATATATATATATATATATATATTATATATATATATATTATATTATATATATATATATATATATATATTATCATAATATACTCACCATTTTAAACATGTAATTTTCAATATTAAAAATATCCTACTGGATTTGGTTTCCTTTCTTCTTACTGTAATCACTGCAGCTGATTTTTAAGGACATGGGCATTCAAAAAATGTTCGTTTTGCAGAAATTTCTTCACATGTCCTCTGAAAGTCCGAAACTGTAGACGGCAATGGATACTGAGAGTTTTCCTCATTACCATCCATTTTTCGTTAGTTCACTGATTTAATGACAGTGAAGAAAGTTGTTGCCCGACAAAATTCTTTATTAATTCAATTAACTTGTAATGCATTTTTGTCACGAAGAAGCTCCAGTAATTTATTTGATTAATTATTTCCACACGTTTGAGACGTCAATAAGTGGACTCTCGCATTTTTGTTTGCCAAATCTTGAAATACTTCATATATATATATAATGTAATCAATATTAAACAACTTTTAATATTACTTGTAATGTACTGTATGTAGAATCTTCTGGATTATACAAACCTTTTATTAGCAAGAGACCAGGCATATTTGCCACTTGGAGGCGAAGAATATTTTGATTTGGAATGTAAGCTTCTTCTTATTTTAAAATTTGATATTATGCTTCCATTTCTGAAGAAGCTTCCACTTCTGAAGAATTTGTTCTGCCTAGAAAATATTGTCCTGGGTTTACTGACTTGATTAAAAACAACTCTTTCTTTGGCCCGTAGAAGTGATCCTTTCCTAAGTGTCAAGGATCTTCTTAGTTTGGATAACTTTGGTGTGATACTTTTTTGACATTTGTAGTTTGCACTGTTCCTACGAACTAATTTTGTATTTGTTTTAACAGCATATTTTCTCTTCTTAGCTAAAAGATCTTCTCTTATATATTTAGCTGATTTCCTGATGGTGTCTCTTCTTATTAATTTTAACCTAGATTTAAATACAGTTGTCTGAGAAGAAGCACAAGACTGCAGAAGTTCCGAATCCTTTTTACTCTCAAAGGTTTTAAAATTTGAATGTTTACATAGAATTTCATTATCAGTTTGTATATTTTGATTAATAAAGGACTGGCTTAAATCATTACAACTGAGCTGTTTAACATTGACACTAGCATCAGATAAAACATTATTAGCAGACTGTGGAAGCAGGTTATTACAAATTGTAAATGGATCTGAACGATGACTAAAACTGTGTTTACCATTCATCTTTACATTCACTCCAATACTATGAGAGAGAGAATTTTTCTTCACACACTTACTTTCACCAATATCTGGGGTTGATATTTCAGGAAATCTGAGCTTATGATTTAGTGAAAATTTGGACTTTTCTGATGGTGATAATGTTTTATGAAAATTATTCCTTAAAGTAGATTTTGTACTTGATGTCCTGCTAGGTTTATAAAGTTTAGGATTTAGAAATGTATATTTAGATACAGTTGCAGCATTTTGTAATTCTGTATGAAAAGGATTTACTTTATTTAAAGAGTAATTACTTTTACTAGAATGGATAGCTGACTGATCATATGGCAAAGTTGACTGTACCCCTTCAGAATTTCTAACAAGCTTAAATGCATCTGAAACTACAGGTTGTTTATTATTTATATAAAAACACTGGTTTGTTCTTGAGTTACTAGTTAAATTCCTGTAAGATTTTGTATCAATATATGACAATGTGTAAAATTCAAAATTTCATTTATATCTACATCAATTTAAGACACTCATAACTAAAAACACTTAATAAATTCACTTTTCTGCTTTTTGAAATAGCATTCAATGAACCCATTATTTTTTTCATATATAATGCTGAAGAAATAAACGAGATCTATAGGAAAGAAATATCATAAAATATAGATGATTTGAAAATAATATTTCAGAATGTATTGAAAATTTAGGAAAAAGGTAATCTTTTAACCACTTGTGAAACCTGAAAAGTACATCAGTTGGAATGCAAATTTTAAGAAAAAGCGTAATTTGTTTAGAGTTAAATAAATCTTTTTATATAATTATAACAGGTTCTTTCCACTCAACTCATGACTCGTCTTTGTAGCTTCTTTGATTTGAAATTTATCATTAAAAAAACGTCAATTTTAGACCCCCTAAACTATTATAAAGTTAACTCTCTCGCTATCTGTATGAACACTAGCAATTTCATTGAAACAACACTTATTTTTTTCAATATATCTGAATTAATAATCTTTGAAATTTTTTAAGATTTTTCAATAATTTCAAAATGTTTGAAAATTAAGGAAGAATCGTACTTTTAAGAGTTTCTCAATATGTAATGTGAAAATTTAAAGAAAAAGCGTAATTTAGGAAGTTAAATTTTCTTTATGTAAACCAGGTATCTTCAACAAACTCACTAACAATATTCTCGATATATAAAACAACATATATGAAGTAATTTTATTAAAAAAACGGTCAAATTTAAGACATCATTAAACAATCTAAATAAAATATCTCATTGTCTAGCTTTTGAAATTGCATTATCAATGGAACATACATTTATTATTTTCTAAAAATGCGAAAATCCTCAAGTTAAAATAACTGCATTTATTAAGATTATACCAAAATAATTTATCAAATATGTTGAAATTAGGAAATCGTTAACTTTTAATGAGTTACTAATTTAGTAATGTATAAACATTTTAAGAAATAAGGTATATATTTAGAAAGTTAAAATTATTTTATTTTAAACAGGTTTTCACAAAAACTAATGAAATCATTTGGTAAATATAAAAAACAAATATTGAAATTTTCAATTATAAAAACGTCAATTTAGTACATCTAAAACTATTAATAAAATTCACTTTTCAGCAGCTTTTTGAAATTTGCATTTCAATGAATACACATATTATTTTATTTTCAAAATGCTCTGAAAATACCGTTAAAAACTCAATATTAAAGATTTTTATCCTAAATAATTCTCCAAAATGTTGAATCAATTTAGAGAAATTCGTAACTTTATGAGATCTAAATTTGTAATGTAAGAAAATAGAAGTAATTTTAAAATCAAGTTAAAATTTTTTTAATTAAAACAATAGGATTTTCACAACTAATGAAATATTAGGCATATAATTAAAAATCAAATATTGAAATTTCATTTTAAAAAATCGTCAATTTAGATGACGATACCTGAAATACGCTAATTTAAATAAAATTCTCTTTTTGCATTTTTGAAATTGATTTACAATAAAACGGCAATACATTTATTTATATTTATAATCAAATGTCATGATAACTACACGTGCTGCTTTTCCGACTAATTCATTTAGCAAATTCACACCATGATATTCAAATGTTGAATATTGGAGGTAAAATGCATCTTTGAAGTTTTAGGAGATTGTCTAAATTGTAATGCTGATAAATTTAAGAAAAAGGGTAATATTATAAAGAAGTTAGAATTTTTATTTAATCCCAGAGTGAATACTAAATAATACGATAAATAAAGAGGGAAAAGAAAGCAACATAAATTTTGATAATATCAAGTAAATAAAAATCAGATAATAGTAAACCTAAAAACTATAATAACTTCAAGTTTATAAATTCACTTTTCTGCTTTTGAAAATTGACAATATTTCATATGAAACCAATTTAATTATCATTTTTTAAACTGCTGAAAATGACCTATTTGAGTTAAACTAAACGATACACCATTTATCTTAAAGATTAACCAATATAAAATTTCAGAATGTTTAGAATTTAGGAAAACTCGACTCTTTACATGAGTATCAAATTTGTAATGTAAAAATTATTAAAGTAAAATGCAGTTAAAATTTCAAAGTAAGTTTTAAAATTTTTTATAAATACTATGTCTACGCTCACACAATGAAAATATTTTGGTATGATTATAAGCAGTAATATGAAAATTTCATTAAAAAAGTTCAATTTAAGACACCTAAACAATAAATAAATTGAATTCTCTTTCTTATCTGCTTTTTGAAATAGCATTTTCATGAAAACACCCTTATTTTTTTATACTCTAAATAGCCCGAGAAAATCACACCATAGTTAAAAATTCTCAAAAATTTAATAAGAATTTTAACCAAATAATCATCAATACTATGAAATTTAAGGAGAAAATAATACGCACACTTTTAAGAGTTTCTTAACAAAATTTGTATGTGAAAATTTAAAGACAAAGCGTATGCATATTGAGAAGATTAAAAATTGTTTGTGATATTTAAAATCAGGTTTTTTCTCACTACTAACTGACAACCTACTTTGAACACACGTATATAAAAACAAATATTGAAAATTTCAATCTCAAAATCCAAATCTCAACACACCATAAAACAATTAATAAATTCGCTTTTCTGCTTTTTGAAATTGCATTTCAATGAAACACATTATTTTTTCAAATGCTGAAAATACCGTTAAAAACTCAATTTTAACATTTACCAAATAATTTCAAATGTTGAAATTTAGGAAAAATCGTACTTTTAAGAGTTCTAAATTTGTAATGTGAAAATTTAAGAAAAAGCGTAATTTTAGAAGTTAAAATTTTCGTTTAATTACACAACAGCGCATTTACAGCACTATTTCTGCTTTCTTTACAGAAACTAGACACACACACACACAACCACACACACCACACACACAACACACACACCATTCACACACACACACACACACACTACAACATCGGAATGTGGATCTTTTGCCGCCTTAAATACGAGGTACACCCTCCTTTTCCTTTGACTCCGGTCGGAGATCTTCGCTCGGAAGTTCCCTCCCCCACCCATTGTTAGAAAGCCCTCGGGTTTATTTTGTTCACAATTCTCTCCTCTCTCCTCTCTCTCCTCTTTTCTCTTCTCTCTCCTCTCTCAATCCTTTTTCTCTCACCTCTCACTCCGGCTCTCCTCTCCCTTCTCTCTCTCTCTCTCTCTCTTTCTCTTTCATTTGTATTGGGAAAGAGAAGAACTTCCGGGATTCGTAAGAAAATTCTATTTATGAAACTTTATTTTTCCTTTATTTTGTTACATATATAAATAAAACTTTTAATGGGTGTATTGCTTTATTCACAACTGTCATGTACATTGGGCTCAAACTCCTCTCCTCTCTCTCTCGTCTCTCTCTCTCTCTTGTCTTCTCGCTCACCTCTCCTCTCCTCCCTCTCTCTCCCTCTCATCTCTCACTCTCATCTCTCTCTTTCTCTCTCCTCTCTCTCTCCTCTCCTATTTCATTCGGATTCATTTCACTCTCCAAAAGCGTCTTTTCTTACCACATACACTCTTTGTAAATAAAATGTCTAGTAATATAATATATATATATAATATATAATATATATATAATATATAATTCACTATATATAATATATATATATATATATATATATATATAGATACTATAATATATATCAATTATATTATATTATATTAATATAATATACGTATTCCTGATGTTATGATATATAATATATATATAAATTTATAATATAATATAATATATATATATATAATATATTAATAATTATATAATATATATCTATATCATTATATTTATATATATATATATATATATATCAATATTATATATATATAGTATATGATATACTATATATGTATATATTAATATATATAATAGAATATCTTATATATAATATATAAATGTATACTATAATATTATATATATATATATCTTAATATATATATATAATTGTATAATATATATAATTATATATAATTATATAGTTATATATATATTATATATTATTATATATATTATATATTATAATATATATATATAGTATATTATATCATATATATATTATAATAATTATAATATAATATATATAATTATATCTAATATATTATATATATATTATATAATATATTAATATTATATATATATATACTAGTATAAATATATATATATATATATATATTACTAAGAGTATATATATATTATCTATGATAATATATAGATATAAAGCAAAAGTAATTCCCCCTCCAGCTGTTCAAACATATATATAAAATTTTTCTTATCCTCCAATAAACTCACCTAATTACGCCAAGTAAATTGGAGCAAAGTTCACTTCTGTGTTTCCATACCATTTTAATAAATACAGAAAGAACTGATAAAAAAATTTCAAAAAAAATTAAGAAGCCTTTGGGAATTTAAACTGCGGAAAGCAAACTCCGAGCTTCTGGAAAAGGCCTTACTACGAAGAATCCTTGGCAGAGGAAGAGCGAAGAGAAGATGAGAGAGAGAGAAGAGACGCGAGAAAATGAGAAAGAATGAGAAAAGAGGAGAAGAGAGAAGAGAGCGAGAGATAGAGAGGAGAGACAGGAGAGAGAACCGAGAAGAGAACGGGACTGAAGGTGAAAAATATCAATAGGTCCATCACACGCAGCCCTTAAGAACATGAAAAGTTAACATGTCATTTGAAAAAAAAAAGGACCATGCTTTGTTAAGATGTCAGAAAGTTGATGAGCTTTTTTTGAAATTTCTTAATTATTTCCCCTTAGTTCCTCCGCTCGGCTGGAAATAGATACATGGAGCCTTTTACCTATAAATATTAACATTGTTTTCCCATTAAACAAAACCTTTACTAGAAAGTTTAGAAACTAGGATTCTTGGTCTCGACACTCCACCCACCCTTACTGATTTTCTACAGTCTCTTCTTTAAGTTTAATGATAGCAACAGTCCAATTATCTAGTTGCTATTACATGCATGGACTCTGCTCTTCAATAGTTGTTTTGGTTGCGGTTCGCAAAATAAAGTTATTTGTTCTCTTACTAGGTGAAGCCTCTTTCAACCTACAAGTCACAAGCACGCGTGTCATCGATACCACACAAAACCCCTTAAAGAACGCCAAAATCAAAACGGACATGAACTCTAACTAGGACAAGAACGCAAGAGCGATTTTTATGTAATTAGTTAGCACTTTCAGAACAAACTTCTCCATGGGTAGTTTTATTGAGAGCTTGAGCGAGTGAC
>JABUQX010006931.1:32500-44013 GCA_015478945.1 Trachelipus rathkii
AGTAAAGAAGTTTCTTATTAATATATAAAATAAAGAATAAGAACCGAATTAGTTTCAAAACACTTCAGTAAACTAATTAACTGAAATTTATGTAAAACATTGTGTTGAAATGAGAAGGTATTGACTATCTTAGGACCTAATATAGTTGGCTGAATAAGAATAGTAAAAGAGACTCATATTTATAAACTGCATCCAACTCTTGATACTTTTATTCAGATTTATAAATTATAATTATTTTCCTTGGATATCTATATACCTTTGTTTTTGTTTTTTTTTTAAGTACCTAGTTTAGAGTGGTAACCCTAAGCAAGAGGATTTTTAAAATTAACAATAATAAGTTTTCTCATTGTGGTGACTTTGGAGTGACATGAAGATCCGACATTTTAATCATTTTATTTAGATTTATATATTAAAATTAACTTTGTTTAGGAAACTTATTTATTACGGAGATATGGAAGGAAATACTCAGAACATAGCAAAACATCTTTGTTATTAAGATGAGGTGTGATTCAAATGGTCTTAAGCTATTATATCAAAAGTTCAAAAGGTTCAAAGTGCTCTCCATAGCATTCAACCCAAACCTCAGACCTTATGTTTCATGAATTTAGAGTTTTTGAATTATATTACATATCTCTATAACTGCATTCGATAGCCTGGTGTTACCATGTTACCATTAATTGAACACATCTATTGCAGATGATCCCACAGATAGAAGTAGTAGGAAGCAATATATGGACATTCAACCTATCCTTTTGCACAATTTTATTTCAAAGTTAATGAGATTCCATGAGAATTGTTAATGGATGCTTTGTCATAAATCAACCATATGGACAACCTCGTTGTCAGTTGTACATCTTGTAGAAGTTCTAGCAGGTCGTTTTTGTATAAATTACAAATAACTGTTGCCTGTAAAGCTTCATAAACAGTTCATAAGGAACAATGTGAACATCACACCAACTATTCACACCAAAATGTTTACTGATAAATTACAACAGAAAAAAAAAATTCTAATCCAGTGATAATAGAAGTTTGCAAGCACGCCCGGTTCCTCTCAGGAGCGAAAATTTTACATCAATTTTCAATCAAAGCCTTTCAATCAAAGCTTTCAATCATTAAGATATAATTTTTTATATCAACATAATATAATATTTTATATCTTTGACACCATTATTAATTAGCTTAAAACAATTTCAAATTCTTATGAAAACTAAATGCAATAGTTAATATGTTTTACTTCGTCATTATTTACTAATATGGCAAAGTAAAACTCATTACCTACATATATCTATATAGATATATGTAGGTAATGAGTTTTACTTTGCCATATTAGTAAATAATGACAAAGAAAAACATATTACCTATTGTATTTAGTTTTCATAAGAATTTGAAATTGTTTTAAGCTAATTAATAATGGTGGCAAAGATATAAAATATTATATTATCATGATACATACTTATAACGAAAATGAAAAAAGAAAATTATAAAACCTCTCGCATTTAATGTTATACAAAAATTGTAAATATTTTAAGTATTGATGTGCCAGAACTGAATCTTTGGCCAATACCAATACTCTCATTGATGCTACTGCCAATACCAATACTGGAATTTCAGCAAGTACCCAATACTTCCTATTAATTTGTTATATTGTAATTTTTTTTTATTCGTATGAAAAAGACCACCTATTTCTTATTTTATAAACTTCTCGAATGGAAGTTTCAAGAGCATTAACATATTGTTACTTTGCCCTTTTTTTTAACAATTTTAATAACTGAACAGTATTGACACATTTTGACTAATACCAATACCTGTGCTAAATGCCAATACCCTTTGGGAGCCAATACCAATACCCGGAAAAATGGCCAATACCAATACTTTGGCACATCCCTATGTATTAGTGATGCACTGATACCATTGACAATATTATATAATATTAATTAAAAAAATTTCAAAAGTGAATAAAATCACAGAATAAAATGATTTCATTATTAAATAATTTGCATAAAATTTGTTGCACATATTTAGCCTAACACTAGCAAAGAAATGAAAATTGTGAATTGACAAATAAACAATACGGTATCAATCTTTAATAGTTTTTAAAAGGGAATGACAATGCTACCAGACATAGAATAGAACAATAAATATTAAAAAGAGGCACTTATATTATTGCAAATTTTTTTTTTTTGGAGGGGGGCAATTCTTGATAGACTAGAGATATATGCTTTGCGGAACAAATATAATAAGCGTCATTTCTTTTAACAATGAGATATTGTATAATGATGTTCATACATATATAATACACCTTTTATTTTAAATAATCAGCAACATACCTTATTTACGAAATACTCATTTAAACATTAAAAATAAAAATGTAAAAATTAGAAAAAAAAGGTTAATAAAAACTATGTTATTCCTTGCAAATAACTTTATTTGAAATATATATATGAAAGTTTTCAGTTAAACATGGTGGATCATAGATCGTTCCTGGAAGTTCTCCATGACTCTCCGTGCCATCTCAGGGTGAATTCCGTCGATTTCCTCTCGGATCCGTTTCCCTTATTCCTCAAAAAGAGTTCGAACGGGAACGATTTGAACCTTTTCCTTTGGAAATATATATATTATAATTATAATATATAATATATATATAATACTATATATATTAATTAATTATATTATTATAATATAATATATATATATAATATATATATATATATAATATATTATATATATAATTATATATATGATAGTCACTGCAGCGAGGGAGAAGTAAATACACCACCTACACGCCAATACTCGAAGACAGGATGAATATTACCTCCCATTCCGTTTTAATGGTAGCCGAGATCTTTTCTCATGTGCAGATTCAAATTATTCCCTTCACACAACTAAATCTCGTACTTATCCTCCATCACGGGAAGCAGACATATTATCTAGACCACCAATTTATCCCCACATATCATAATACACAATACCTTAAAGTACATCCACGACCCTCTTCTAGATAACGCACCTTACAAGACATGCCCTACTTACTCGTATCCCTTGTGTGGGGCAAGGGTTGGGTTCCAAGTACAATTTTTTTCAAAAGTAACAAGTACTCTAGAATGTGTCAAAGAACAAATACATAGGTACAAGTAGCTCTAGAATTTTGTTCCAAGTACAACAGTAAGTCAAGGTTTACTGGTATCAAAAAGTACAAGTACAAAAGTACTTTAATGAAAACTTGCCCTTATATATAATAATTATATATATATATATTATTATATTAATATATAATATATCATAATAATAATATATATATATATCATATATATATAATATATATATATATAATATAATAATTTATATATTTATAATTTATGATCATCATCATCAAATCATCAACCCATCTTATCTCCGACAAGACTGGAGGCAGTGCGTAACATATACCCGGAAACAATATATTATGTACAAGAATAGAAGCAAGTAGAAAGAGAAAGCCGAGCCTTACCGCCCCCTTTAAACCAATTAGTGAGAACTCTCGCCAGTCAGAAAAATCCACCCTAGAGCTTCACGGGACCACCACGGACCCTCAACTAGACCTCTTCGTCAATGTGGGGTTCTTTCCTTGGCCCAGGTGGGTTGTTAACAAACGCAGTACCTCCTCACAAAAACCCCATACCATTCCCTCCTGTTATTGCAACTTTCCTTCTCCGCCTCTGCAAACTCACATTTCTCTCTTATCTTCAGGCATTTCCTTTTCTGACTCATTCCACTTTTTTTTCTGTCCCCATCCGGTCGATTTCCCAACAACATCTTACAACATAACATCCGTTTAAAAAAACCGACCGTATCTGTCATCCGATCCCTTTCTACTACATGACGAAACCATCTCAACGTAACTTTCATTATTCTCTCATTTACCCCAATCTCCAAACCAAACAACTCTCTAATATTGTACGACATTGACTTGTTAATCAATTTCCTTTTTTTTAATATCAACGCCACTACGATCCATCTGGACACATTGTAATTTAGATCTATACAATCTTATTCCCAGACCGAATAGTCCCACTACTAATACATTAACCGGGTTACACATACCCTCATGTAAGCCCTAAGCGCACGTAGCAAACACTTAGGTCCCTAACATCCACCAACGATTAACCACTGCACCAGCTCACCTTAGTGCCAACATTCACAAATTTCCTTACTTACACACTCTGCATCAGATCCGCTCCCTTTTCATTCAACATATTATCTAATATTTAAATATCAAAGACAGTGTACTTTTTTCCAGCATGCTCACCATCTAACATAACTTCACATGAGGACTGTCCTCACCTCACAAACCATGGACCATTACTCTTATCTACGTTTTACTTTCAAACCCCTTTCTTCTTTTACATATGATCATACCCTAACTTCCAAAATCTCTCTAACCTAGTCCTCTCCAAAACTCTTTCAGATTCATGCACACAAAACCAAATCAAATCTCCATATAATAGGTAGTGAATCCTCCACTCTCATTCATTCTCCATCATTCTAACCTATCCCTTGTCCACCCCCTAACCTCTAATTCTTTCATAACCCATCCATATACAAAATTGGGGAATTGCAGGAGATCATACACATCCCCTGTCTCTACCTCGCTATTAATATAAATTAATCACTTTCGAAGACTCTATTTATTCTACACAGACGCTTCAACTATCGTCATATCATACTTTGATTTCTATTCTATGAAGCTTACCACCAACGACCATATCAATAACACCTGCCATAGATTCCCTATTTAATCCTATCATACGACTTTTGCAAATCCATAAATCCCGTAAATTCACAAATTTTTAATTTTTTTCCTCACATCGCCTCTTATCCCAATCATTTGATTCAATGTACAGAATTTTTTTTTTTTTTTTAAAAAAAAAAATAAAATCCAAAGAACAATATACCAATTTCTAACGCACCTTATTCTTCCCACAAATTAGTTCTTCACTCATTCGACGCACTCTTTTCGACCAAAAAATTCAACATATATTCTGTCCCTACAACATCAATAAACTAAATAACCCTATAATACTTACAGTTCCGTTTTTTCTTTCCCTACCTCTTATATAAAAGGTAAATAATATTGACTGCTCGCTCCAATTCCCTCGGAAGCTATAACCCTCCAATAACATTTTGTTATACAACACTTTCCAAAATCCAATGAATCACCATCTCCTGCCGACATATATATATATATATATATATAAGTATATATATATAATATATAATTAATATATTATATATATATATATAATATATATATTATATATATATATATATATATTATATATATATATATATATAATATATATATATATATATATATATTATATATATAATATATATTATATATATATAATATACAAGCTGTTAAAAAATTATAAAAATGAAGAAAATATTTTAATTAAATTAAATAAGAATTAAAAATTGTAATTAAAATCAAAATCTTTTATCAATCAAAATTATATTTTAACCGTGAAAGAAGGAGCAACAAAATTTTCATTTCGGTTCTCTATCAATAGTTATAAATAATAGAAAGGATACTTTATCAAAAATAGCTGAGGAGTAACAAATTTTTATAGCTTGTTCTTTTTATTAAAAAACAATTTTGATTTTAAATTATAAGATATGCAAAAACTGAAATTTGGCCAAAGATGAATGGATATTTATTTCACCGATGTCGGATTATAGGAAAGATTTCCTTCGCATGGTTATAGGGCGACAAGGCAGCAACCCGGTCCTTTCCTTTTTTGCTTGTATACTCTTGGGCGCAGTAAGTTAGAATCTTAATGAGCTTTAGAAGCAAGATAATCTGGAAGAGCTCTCTTTTAGAGAAGCGAGTTTTGAGCCCTAATGGAAGAAGATGCTTGTTCTACTGTGAAAGGGCGAAAACCCTACATGAGAGTGTAACTCGAAGACTGGCGTCGGAGACCATTGCGCCAAGAAAGGTTTTCATAAAGAGTGATCTAGGTTAAGCCCTTTTCGGGCCATAAGAAAAGATCGCCTGGTCCAATTCAACGACCAGGGGCGAAAGCCCTTCTGGGAGTTGTTTATAGATTAATATATATATATATATATTATATAATAATATATATATATATAATATATAGTATTATAATATATATAATATATTAATATATTATATATATATAATATATATATATTATATTATTTATAGATAATATATTATATAGAAGTTAGGCCTAAATAATATAGTTTTTTGTGAGTGAATCTGAAGAAGAGTTTGAGAAGGTTGGTAGAAGTATTTGGAGGAAGTGTAAAAAAAAATTATAGAGGGCAAATAAACGTAAAGATAAGAGTAAGGTTATGGTTATGAATGAGGACAGGTGCCCTCGGTGTGAAAGTTATGCTAGATGGTGAGCACTGGAACAAAGTGACTGAGTTTAAATAATTAAGATATATGTTTGACCGAAAAGGAAAACGGATGATGCCGAGTGTAGTAAGTAAGTTGTGAATTGCAGGCAGGGAGCTGGTGGCATTAAATCCTTGGTGGAGTGTAACAGAGACTAAAGTCTTTGAGTGCGCTAAGTTGGGGTCTTGTGTGATTGTGTAAAGAAGTTGCTTACCTTGGTGTGAATGGATAGGGGGAGTAAAGACTAAATGGATCCTGGAATAAGAGGTATAAGATCTAAACGTTAGCATATGTGTTCAAGATGGAAGATATCTTGTGGGTCGTGTTAGGTGGCTGTGTGAGAAGAAATGATAAATGAGGAATGAACGTATTACAGAGTTTATGGTATGAAAGAAGGGATAAATGAGAGAATGTTTAGAATTGGTTAGGTCAATGTGAAAGAAATGGATGATAGTCGGTTGGGTTAAGCGGATGTATAGTGTGGTGAGTGTGTTGGGGATCGACTGGCTGGGAGACCGAAGAAAGTTGGATTGAGTCCAGCAAAAAAAGAAATGTCTGGAGGGGAGTGAAATAGTGAGTTTGGCATGGGGGCGGAGAAAAAAGGAGTGCATAATAGGAGTAAATGGCAGGGTTTTGTGAGGGTGTATGGTTGTGGCCCACCTGGGCAAGGGAGAACCCCAACATTGGCTAGATTTGCCCATAGTGAGGGTCCGTTCGCGGTCCGTGAAGCTCTAGGGTGGAATTTTGTGAACGGCGAGTTCCCACTAATAGGTATAAAAGGGAGGTAAAGCTGGGCTTTCTTTCGAACTTGTGTCATATTTCTTTACTACTTTTCTGTTCTGGTACATGTTACGGTTGCACTCTTACCACTCATTCTTGGGGGAAAAAGGTGGTTGATGATGATGATGATATATAGTATATATATATAATATATATATATATATTATATATATATATAGAATATATAATAGTATTATATTATATATATATATATATATATAGTTATTATATATATAATATATATATATATAATATATATATATATATTATATATAATGACATACTTAGAATACATTTAATAAAATAATAATTTAATTTACGTAGGAAAATGATAAAAGAAAAATAAAAAATATTTGGCAAGTTTAAAAAAAATTGCCAAATAGTACTTGAGTACCAAGCACAAGTACCAAGCACAAGTACCAAGTAAAAAAGGCTCAAGTACAAGTATCAAGTACAAGTACAGTGGTTTTAGAAACTGCAAGTACAAGTACAAGTACTCCAAAAATGTACTTAAGTACAAAGTACAAGTACTTGTACTTGAACCGCCCTGGTGTGGGGGAAGAAAGAAATTGCCCACATCGTAGTCCTGGCGGTGTCCGTAGAAGCCGACTAAGGGACGGGGGTAGTTGGGATGGCTGCCCATACCACCTACCTCTTGCTAGGAATGCTAATGCATGCCCGAGATGGTCGTGATCGCCGTAACCGGCCGTACTATATTTTCGGCGAAAATTGGTTATGAATCGTAAATGGTCACAATGGAATGTCCAGAGGAAAAATGTTGAGGAGAAGAGAGAAGAAGAGGTGATGGATGTATTTAGAAAGGGCGAATTTGATTTTGTGCCTGTGACGAGAAACAAAGATGAAAAGGAAACGGTGAAATGAGTGGTGTGGTGGTGAAATGTGTGTGTGCCTGGTGTGGAAGAGGAAAATGAGAAGGGGGAGAAGAAGGAGTTGCAATTTTTGATGAAGTGACTTGTGGGCAGAGCTATGGTAGCCTTTGTGTGTGTGAGTCCTAGAAATTCTAATGGTTAAATTTAGTTTGAGAAGGTCAAGGTATGTGTGGTTGGGGTGACGTAATGGTCCATGGCTGGAGGGAAACGTTGAAGAGAGGACGATTTTTTGGGATAATCTGAATGAATGTTGTTTGGGATGGGTGGGTATAGAAGCTTCAAATTTGATAGTGTTGGGGACCCTGAATTGGTTGGATAGGTTGATTAAAAAAGGGATGGTAACAGGATTTTGGGTGTCGGTGAGAAAAAAATGAGGAATGGGTAGGAGTGATTGATTTCTTGAGGAGAGAAGTATGTGTGTAAAGTAATACCTTTCTTTTAAAACACAAGTATCATAAGTACTACTAAAGAGTTTGGTGTAGGTAGAGATTGGTATCGAAGTGAAAAGTATGATTGATTTTGTGTTTGGTGAGGATGTTGAAGTATGTGTTGGATTGTTTAAATTTCAGGTGAGGGGTTTGGAAATGGGATTATTCTGGATCATTATGTTGTTCTATGTAAAATTAAGTTAGTGGGGGCTTCGAGGAGAGGAAGGTGATACGGAAGGAAATGGGTAAAATTAAGAGTGAGAAGTTAAAGTGAACAAGGTAATAAGGATTCGTATGTAAGAACGCTCGCAATGCAAATAAATAGGTTGAATGTGAACAAGTTGAAAAACTGAACAAATCTGGGAGCAAAATGAAGGAAGCAATTGTTAGCAGTGCAAAAAGAAGGAACGCAGATCTGATTTAAGGTAGGCAGTAGAGAAGCTTTCTCAGTCGATTTTGGAATGAAGAGGTAAGCAAGCGGTTAAAAAGAACAAACAGTAAAGAATGAAGCCGTGGTTAAATCAAAGGTGTTATACCAAGTTGAAAAATTTTCAAAGTTCCCTGTGTTTTCCCTGTTCTTTGCCATTCCAAAATTTCCCACCATGACCTAAAGATAAATATAAAAAAACTATCATTTTTTCTTTTGTTATCACAATAAGGAAAAAGGTAAAATTGAATAAGCCCTGCCAGAGCCACCCTCTAACCAATCCAGTAAACAAATTTTCTTTGGCCCAGCCTTTTCACAAATTTAAACGACATCATACAATTGACATTTTACAAGTGAAATTTATATTTGGCATTGTTTTAATTTTTTTAAAAGACTTTCCAAATTATTTATATAACTAAAGTTATAAACACAATCTCAATTAATTTTCTAAATATCTGCCAAAATGTTTACCAGGTCCCTGCTTTTGCTTTCATTTTTCCCTTTCTTTTTCAGCAATAACTGCAATTTCATATCAAAGGTACACGAAAAAATATAAAAACAGTTTCACTTCCCTACTTTTTGCGAAAGTTCATTCAATATATTTTTTTACCTTTTCTCTATATTGAATATAGTGATTATTGAATTCTAAAAATGAACTCGAAATACGAAATAAGTAATTTAATCTTTAAAAAAAAAAAGAAAAAGTTTATGATCTCTTTTCATACAAATCATATTTTCTTCTAAAATATGAAGTTGTTTTTTGTCTCTTTGACAATATTTCTCTTAATTTCTTCAGTCTCTTTAATCTCCAGGCTGGCTAATTTCCCTCCACTATTTTTATTTTATTTTTTTTTTTTTGCACCTTCCAGACAGAGGTTTTTGCTTCTTGGCACAGTTCTTTTTTAAAGTAATGTTTTTATATACTTCTGAAGAAGGCATTGTCGGCAGTATGACCATCATCCTCATTTGTAATACAATGAATCAACCCCTCCAGTAATTTTCAATTTCTTTCAGCAATGAACTCTTTTAGCAAGCACCTGACTCTTCACACAAATTTTCCTTCGTAAGACAATTCTGTTTTGTTCGAGAACCTCTCTCTCTCTACCAGAAAGCATTCCCATGAAATCAAGCAAAATTCAAGTGTTACAAAGTTTTTTGTTTCTTTTTTGAACGTTTACATTTTTAAAAAAATTTCAAATGAATACAATTATTTTTTCTCTATCTTCCCCTCATCAAAAATTTTTCAGAAGTTCAAGGACAAAGGAATTAGATATTCAAAAAGTTCATAATCCTCATTTGATTATATCAGCCGTCGGCCCATCAAATTTCGCTTGATTATCATGAAATTTTTCATACAACACATATTAATATTCTTTCAGAGGTTTTAGAAAGCATTACCTCGGTGACAAACAACTTAATGCTTTTGATGGACATATTTTAAGAGGACTTTTCTTTCTACTAACTTCTGGATAAGTACTTGCAAGAATTACATACAATCTTCTCTAAATTTTAAATTTCTTGGAGTTTGCCAGTTCTTTCGAGGTGCATTCCTAATTCCCTCTTTTGCTGTATGATACAGGTTCCATATTTCTCCTGCATATTATGCTTTTTTTTTTATCTTTAAGGTTATTTTTAATTAAAACTTTGACTCTCTGACCAAATATGAATGTTCGGTTTTAGAAATCCTTTTCATTAAAGTTTTAAACTTAAATTGACCTGAGATCATCAAGTACAAAAGGGTGTAAATTGTCTTTACGTTGAACATTCAAAGAATCCTTTTTTTTTTTTTTTTTTTTTATTTTTTTTTTTTTTTTTTTTTTTTATTTTTTTAAACAGTTAAAGTAAGGAGCTAAACCAAATACACATAAATAGGAAAGTTTATCTTTGCTCACACCAAAGGACTGAAGCTATCTGCGAATCAGGAAACATCTTACTAAATTGTGTTTTTGGCAACAATCGGAAGCTCTATTGGAAATATGAGCTTTGATTAATCAGTCAAACGAAACCATCAATTATTTCACTTCTGGACATCTTTTGCCTTGCTAAAAGAGACATCCAAGGTAGAACCAACTGAGGCTCCCTAAGAACAAGAACTTGATGCAGAATTATTCGTTTGCAACTGTTTAGAATTAATTGAACAGTACCCAGTACTTTGCTTAACAAAATTGTTCATCATGTCCGGCGAGCTGGATTTTAAGCATTTAGTGATGCTCTGGTGTTTCTTGCTACTTGCATGACTTTTAATGGATCTTGTTGCCATATTGGAAAGGCAAAATTCTTTCTTGCAATAGATGCACAAAACGTAATGTTCCGATTTTGATTCTCTGAGCTATTTTGACCCTTCTGGATGCAAAGTGGAGTCCAGCCATTGTAAATTAAAACTGGCTTTATAATAGTTTTTTGCCATTTTATTCTAATATTAAATATTATATATATACAATTAATTCGATATCTGTAAAATAAAAGAGAAATTAGTTAAATGCGCTGATACTGCAGATAAATAAATTTTAATAAAAATAATATTATAAAGATTCAATAACTCAAGAAGTATAAATTCTTAGGCTAAGAAAAAGTCGATAAATAAATTT
>JABUQX010006932.1:0-27500 GCA_015478945.1 Trachelipus rathkii
CGAAATAAGCCGGTTTGATCCTATCCACTGATATGTTTTCGCTTTTGCTCCCTTTTAAGGTGAAGAACTTTCGATAGCGCTTTCAAGACGAGGAAGGCCGTCACTAGCGGAGGCTCCTGCAACGGGGCTACGGTGTGAAATCATGCCGAATTATAATGAAGCAAGGTCTCAAATCCCGCGGCATGTAGGGGGTGGGCCGGGGAGTTGGCGTGGGCAAGAGGTTTCCACGCCTCGGAACACTGACGAAGGCGGGGACAGGAAGGGTGCTGGTTCGTAGTGTTAGAGAGGGAAGTAGCGAAACACTCCCAGGTATGAATGTGGAGCCATAGACGAGTCAGCAAGAGGGAGCATTTTAAGGTGTTCTTTGTACGAAGTTCGGATGCCGAGGAGGACAAGAGGAAGAGTTTCGGACCAATTGTCCGGTGTTCCATGGGCCATAAGAGAAGCTTTTAGCTGCCGGTGAAACCTCTCTATGAGGCCTTGAGCTTGCGGGTGATAGCTGCAAGAGCGAAGGCGCTTAGAAGCCGATTAGAGTCATAATGTCCTTCCAGAGGTGAGACTCAAACTGCCTACCCTGGTCTGTGGACACGGTCGAGGGAGTGCCAAACCTGGCTATCCAGTTGAACAAAAATGCCTGAGCAATAGTCTCGCTAGAAGTATCTCGCAATGGAATGGCTTCTGCCCATCGAGTGTATCTATCTATACTATACAAGTTAAAATATGTGTGAAACCATTTGAAGGTGGTAAAGGGCCGACTAAATCAACGTGTACCTGGTCAAACCGTTCACCAGGGGGAACAAATTGCTGAAGAGGTGCGACAGTGTGCCTGTGCACTTTGGATTTTTGACAGTTGAGACACTGCGTTGTCCACTGTTTAACTCCGTTAGTAGGACGGGCCAGCGAAAATGCTTACCTATGACTATTGACTACCTACCCCCCTGGGTGCGAACATCGTGAATAGTGTGGAAACACCTTTTGTCTACGCATGGGTAGTTACTATACTGGACGAGGATCTGTGCGGAAAGAGGAGCGTCGCATAAGAGAGGCGGAAAAGAACCAAAAATTTCTATAGTGAATGTCGTAGAAGAGGCAGGAGGGGGAATAATGAATCTCTTCGAGTTTGGCAAGCGCAGCCATTTCGAAGAAATCAATGTCTGGTTAAAGGAGATATAGCGTTAATTCGGGAAAGAGCATCGGGCAGGAATTGTTGTCTTCCTTTATATGGCCGGAGATATCAGTTCGTTGAATTGGGCAATGAATCAAGGTGCGTGCTTCCCGAGGGAACTGTTTCAACTCTGGAAGCTGTAATGGCATGCGTGATGGGTATTGGTCAGAACATTGAATTCCCGACCTTCCAAGAAGTACGGAAGTGCTTAATTGCTAAATAAATTGCGAGAGTTCCCTTCCAAACGCGCTATACCTTGTTTCAGGCGGCTGGAACTTTTTAGAAAAGAAGGCTAAAGGACGCCATTTCGTTATCAATGAACTGTTGTAGGACGGCACCTGCCGCGAAAATCTGAGCGTCAGTTGTTGATTCTAGTCGGGCTGTGTCTTCAGATGGACAAATATTTAGAAACACGGAAGAGGCAAGGGGCTTTCCTTGATGGCGGTGAGCATTAGTTTTCTTCGTCCGTTCCAACTACAGTGCAGAACAAGCAGAACTTTACGTGGATGTTAAGAAGTGCGTGAAGCGGGAGGAGAATTTTAGCGGCGGACGGTATAAAAAACGATGGTAAAAATTTACCTTCCCTAAAAAACGACGGAGTTGACGCTGTTTTACGGGTTTCGAAACACGAATGGCTGCCACACGATCCTCAAGGGGAACGATATACTTCGGCAGAGATTGTATGCCAGAGAAAAGTTAGGGATTGAAACTCCGATTCACATTTTGTGGAAGAATTGACACATAGACCCAAATTCATTAAGCTGGTAAAAACTTGCCTTGAGATGTGAAAGTATGTTTCTTCCGGAGAGCACTGGCAATTCAAATAGGTCGTCTATGTAGCAAAACGAAAAGGTAAACGCGTAATACTGAGTCTAAAAAGACGTTGGAAAGATGACTAAGCATTTCGTAAACCGAAATGGCGTTCGAAGAGAAAATTCGTAAACGAAAGGAGTGATATGGCAGTTCTATGATTGTCGTCCGAATGACGGGAATTTGAAAATGCCGGAAATTAAGTCATTTTTGAGAAGATGGTTACAGGCCGAAGAGGTGGGATTGTTGAAATCCTGTAAATGAGGTACTTATGCGTCGGCGGAGTGATTTGCATTAGGCACATAATCGGCTCCTGATTGGGCGGTAATCCCCATGGTTTGTTACCATATGTAATGAGAGGGGCATAGTCAGAACATTGGAGGTCGGGATGAGCCCTTCTCTAAGAGAGAATTCGAATTCTAGCTTCGCGCTCTTGGTTATTCTGGTGCAAGACGTTCTAGCATGAGAGAATGGAGTCTTGCCGTAAGTTGTCTGTGATGAACGACATTGTGTTTCACAGGAGGGCAAATTTTGAGACGGAAGAAAGAAGCTCTGGAAAGGTCAAGGTATTATAGTTCTTGGAAAGTGCGGTGGTAATTAATAGTGATTTCAAAAGCTATTAGGTTGGAGGGAGAGATGTATGGCCACTATGAAGCGAAGCACGCAAATTACAAGCGGTGAGAAGAAATGTGTTCTCCAAAATCAGCAGCGGTTTGTCATGGTCAACGAGAAGGTTGAGTGGGACAAAAGAAAATCGGCACCTAATATTTGGCGTAATGTTGACGTCGGCTAATCGTGAAGGTCCCCATACAAAAGTTCACGCGGACGAGAGCGTTAAATGGGAGTCGTTTGTACCATAAGTATTGTGGTTGTACGTTGGCAGCGGGTAAAAGAGGGCCCTGATTGCTTACGGAGTATGAGTTTTTCCCGAGGATGGAAAGTGGCACAGCGGAAATTGAGCTACCCGGACATCTTACTGAGATAAGATAGAGTGGTGGATGGATCTCGTAAACGCCCAAAGTAGGTTAGACGCTTGAAAAACCACCCGAGCGAGTTTACGGAGTGGTGTTTAAGTTTAAATTCTCGAAAGTGCAAGGCTTAAGACATGACCGTGTTTGATCTCCAAAACGCTGATGATTTCTACAAATACCCTGCTGGTTATGCGACGGAAATTGAACTAGAGCTTGAGAAGCAACAGAAGAGGCGAATTGACGCGAAGGAGTAGGAGAGCGACGATACGAACGTCGTTGTGTAGTAGGAGAGCGAGAATGATGACCGTAATTGTATGCAGAATAAGCGTGTGGTGCATTGGAAGGAGGTGGGGGGTATGAAGGATTGGGAGGAGGCTGAGGGTATGAAGGAGGTGGGGAATAAGGATGATGAGAGGATGAAGGATGAGGATACTGCTGAGGATAAGGATATTGTTGTTGAGGATAAGGATGGGGAGTGGGAGGGGAAGGAGGAGGAACAGTTGAACGCGCCTCCAATGCACGCATTCGATTTGTTAAATCCATGATAGTGTTTTGTAAGACCTGAAGCTGTGATACAATGTAAGCGTATTCTGTGGCAGGTGGGTGTTGAATGGCATTAACCGACTCATTGACCTGCGAAAGAGATGCTGGTGGTAAGTTATTATTGCTGGTGGGAACCGTGATGTGCGAAACTTGTGATGGTATGTCTGCTGTCGGAAGAGGTTTCGCTTTACAAACCCTATCTGCATAAGTAGCGAGCTCTTGCAATGAACAGTTAGGATCGACCGTTGCTAAACGCAGTTGCATCTCTGTGGGAGTTTTTGTAGAAAGAGTATGGGTAACAATATGAATGCAGTTACCGGACGGGAGGCCCGTCAAGCAGATTGAGCATGTCAGATAATAAAATGATGGTAAACGATCACCAAAAGAGCCACCAGTCAAAAGTTTTTTTACTTTTTCGGCATCGGTTTCCCCCAGCCGGTTTAAAAAGTTCGGATTTCAGTTGGCTGTAGGGCTGGTTGTGGGAATGTAAGGAGGGTAAACGTCTTTCAAGCGCTGCAAAACGTTGAACTGGAATATGTTTAAGAGGGCCCGAAAGCGCGGAGGTTCGGTTGTTTCGAGCTGAAGCTCGAGCAGCGTAAATGTAAGATCCAAGTCATTGTTAATGAACTTACCGGTATATACACTAGATGATTCCCTGTCTGAAGCAGGCTGTTGCGATATAATATTCATATTTTCAGTATTTTCAGCGTCAGGGGGGGGACATGGTTGTAATATTAAAAATGTAAATAGTAATAAAAATTTTGAAGCAATATTAACTAATAGATTAGTTGCATAAAATGCCGTTTGCACACGCTAAAATATTATACAAATAATGGTCAGAGACCAAATAACACGCTAAATACAACAATAAGGTTATATAAAAGGATGATATAAAAAATATATAAATAGCCGCTTGTACGGGCCAAAATGGTTGAAAAATAATTGATTTAAAAGTGAAAAGACAGGATTTTGGCCTGTTAAAATTTTTCAAATTGTAGTGTGTAAAATAAATATTTTTTTTTTTTTTTTTTTTTTTTTTTTATTATAAAGGGAGGACGTGTCTGCTTGAGGATTTGCTCCAGTTGAGACGAGAGAGAGTTCCAGGTCACCACCACACTCCAGGGTGACCACTTGTTACGTTGTGCGTAACGGAAGAATCATCAGAAGGCTGAATCAGTAATACAATTTTGGTCAGCGGTCAAAATCTTGCAAACAATCGAAAGAAAAATGTTGTACGAAAACTATAAAGGCACAATTTGATATAAAAGAAATCAGTGGTACTTCGTTAACAAATGTGAAAGGATTCTGTAAACTGTTTTTGAATAATGCACTGAGCTTGGCAGCTTTTATACGGAAGAATTGAAAAACTTCTTGAAGCGATATGGCGCTGATGTTCTAACGAAGAAAACGGATTTGGTCACGTGACGAGGAAGACGAACAATACTGAAAAAGTAGAAAGTGGAACGAGACAATATAGATATATATATATATATATATATATATATATATTTTTTTTTTTTTTTAGATATAACTTGGATTTTTCTACAAGAATGGTGCCTCCATTGCAAAATATTTGTGGAGTTCCAGTTATGATTGTAATATTGAATCATCCCATCCTCAAAAATGAAATATTTTCAACATCCTCAAGTAAACTGGATAACGAGCCAACCATAGTACGACGTCGGTGGAATCTTGCTCTTCAGGATGTAGCATCTAAAATTTTGAAAGAATACTATAACCCAGTGTTGAACTCGATTTTTCCAATGCATCTAATTGAATATGGTGGAATAGAGATGTTGAAATGGGCAGAGTATATGGAAATATGTTTCAACTTAACATTGAAATTTAGTCAAAATTTTATGAAAAGCTCTTTTTTTACATCAAAAGGAATGATTGATGAGGAAAAAGCAGCGAGAGAATTAGTTAGTGAGCCAAGTTTAAGTATTTTTCTCAAGTACAAAATTGCTTGCCACTATTTCTTATAAGATATTATCCCACATTTGTGGCAAGAATTGCAAAACAAGGAACCAAATTCTAAAAAAATTAAGCTTAATCCTGAAACGCCGATGGAAATGTGGTCTGAATATCTTGAGGAAAGAAAATCACTTTCAGTGTCAATTCGGCCTTCAATAACTCAGCATTTTAAGAAAAAAGTTTTATTTTATGGGTTTGAAAATAAAAATGCAGCTGCGGTTAAGTTCAGCCTTTGTCCAGAAGACAAATACAGAAAGAACCAAACAGAGATAGACAGAGAAAAAAAACTTGTTCATAGATCTTTCCGTAATTTCTTGAATTGGTTTGTGAATTATGGTAATGAGAAAGAAGAATGGGGTCGTTTTTATTTGTTTTCGAAGGACTTTGCCTATCACTACAATCTTATAGAATATTTTATAAGTGTGCTAAAGAAAGAAGAACTAAAAGAGTTATTAGTCAAATCTAATTTAACTTTTACTGTACTTAAATGCTTTTTAATTTGGCCTTTTCAAAATCATTTTATGGATGCCGCAGAATTAGTCTACGATAACTTGAATAAAGTGCATTATTATCAAATAATTTATAAAATGATTTTTTATAGTAATTATAATAGTTACTACAATTATCACCTATTGCTAAGAGAGTTTTGGATTAAAAGCCCATCTCTTCTTAAGAAATACTTTATAGATTATGAATCAGGTTACTATAATACTAGTAATGAAAAGCGTGTCACTAATTTATTTTTTGAAGAGATGGTCCACTTGAAGAATTTTACATCTGATGATTTGCAGACTTTTTATATAATTTTAAAAGATGCACATCCAACCGACAAAAAACGGATTTTTAAAATTCAAGGAGAAAATATTTGTGGTGGCTTGTGTTCTCTTGGCAAATTTGAGATGGCTGATTATTTTTTATATAAGTGTCTAGATTTAAATGAAGAGACAGCAAGAACGTTTAAAAAAAATTTTTCATATGACTTTTTCAAACACATGCTAAGAAGAGATACCACAAAATGTGTTGATGATGAATTCTTTAAATGGGTTGTTGGAACTGATGAGATTGACGAGTTAAAGGATGAAGTTTTCTACAAGTTGACTCATGCCAGTGATGATATTGAGCTTTTGTTTCCTGACTGCCCAAACGAAGAACAATTTCTTGCAATAAATAATAATTTGAAGTACTTCCTGAAAACAGATGCGAAAATTGAAGAATGGAAAAAAAATACTTTATTAAATTTAGACACTGTATATTCACCCTTTTTCTGGTATGAAGACCGTTACTGGTTTGATGAATTTTTAATATATCTTGGTTATTCTTACGAGGAAACACCAGATTTTAATAAGAGCATACCCTTTGTTAAGAAGGTCTTACTAAATAGAAGGTTGCCAGAAATTGCTAAAGTGTCATTGAATTCCAGAGGAGACGAAGATTATTTAGAGCTGAATATATTGTATTTATGTTCGTATGAAAGGGGAAAGATTAAAGAATTTAAGGATGCATTGTATGCTTTTTACGAAGATTCTATTAAACAAGATATTTGTTTATTATGCATGAGCAGTAGGAGTGTTTCTGTTAGTGGGCATGGCACGTTACATTGCGAGCATCATGGAACAGATGGATTTATTTCTTTTGATAATATCAATGAAATATGCCGCTCCGTTTCAGAAAGGATTGATTCATTTAGTCATTTAGTTAAATGAATAAGTCGAAAATGAGATGAATTGAAGAAGCCTTATAAAATTATTTAATAAAATTTAATTTTTTTACAGCAAAATATTGATATATTTAAATGAAATAAATATCAACTTCATAATTTCTTTTATTTATTTTTACTAAGAAAAAATATTTATGTTGGTGTTTTGTAAATTTAAATTTGGTACTTGACAGGAAAGGGAAAAATTTGTGAAAATTATCTAACTGATTACAAATGAGTAATCAAGTTACCTATAAAAATATCGATTTAAAAATAATCGTTTCCTATATCAGTGATAGTTAAGATAATGATGAAAGTTAAGTGAACAAGGTTATAAGGAAAAGTATGAGAAAGCACTTTCAAATATATCCGTTGAATGTGAACAAGATGAAATTGGGCAAACCTGGACGCAAATGAAGGAAGCCTTTGTTAGTAGTACAAGAGAAGTAAGTGATTGTGCTTAAGTAAGAATGTCAATAGTGAGTGGTGGAGTGAAGAGGTGATGCAAGTGGGTAAAAAGAGGCGCGGTTGAATGTGCTAAGAGCCAATGATGAGATCTCAAAAGAAAAGTGTTTGGAAATATAAAAAGGGGGAAAAAGGAAGACTAAAAGTTGCATATGTAGGAGTGTAAAATATGTAAATAAACAGTTTGGAAGAGGATGAATGGGGTCTTAACAAGGGAATAGGAAGCTCTTCTGGAAGTAAGTGCGAAATGTTAAGAATGAGAGTAAGAAGCATCATATAATAATGTATATTAATGGTAATTTCGTGGCTGATGAAATGGGTATGAGGAGAATGTGGAGAGACCACTTCTGAAATCTGTATAATTTCAGCAATAAAGAGGTGATAGTGAATGTGTGTAGGTTTTATGGTGTAAGAAGAAAAATGTATTTTTTGGAATGAGATAGGTAGAGTGACAAAGCTGAAGAATGGTAAATCTGCAGGTATAAATGGAATTACTGGTGGAGTGATGATGAATGTGGGCGAAGTTGTGATTAATTGGAAATGGAAGTTAGATAGCAAAGCGTTTATGGAGGGTATAGTTCTAAATGATTGGAGGAGAGCAGTTATAGTACCCTTATATAAGGGGAACTGTAGGAACTATATGGAGATTAGTTTATTGAGTGTTGTAGTGAGAATATATGCTAATACTTTGGTTGAAAGATTGCGTCGAGGGACTTTACATTGAAACAAATGAGAGAGAGGAAGAATAATTTGTATTTAAGTTTTATGGACTTGCAACAGGCATATGACAGGATTGATAAGGAAGCTCTGTGGCAGTTGTTAGTGACATATATGGTGTTGGTAGTAGGCTTTTGAATAGAATCAAAAGTATGTATGACGATTGTGTAGCTTGTGCAAGAATAAGTGAAGTTTAAAGTGAACGGTTTAATATTAATAGTGGAGTTAGGCAGGATGTGTTATGTCTCCTTCTCTATTTAATTTGTATATGGATGGTGTGATGAAAG
The DNA here is from genome assembly GCA_015478945.1 of Trachelipus rathkii. Classification (NCBI taxonomy): domain Eukaryota; kingdom Metazoa; phylum Arthropoda; class Malacostraca; order Isopoda; family Trachelipodidae; genus Trachelipus; species Trachelipus rathkii. Next base: position 8,629 of record JABUQX010006932.1, read on the forward strand.
AATTAGAAGTATGAGTGGTAGGGAAGGTGTTAGTCTAATGAAGAATGGAAGAGAGTGGAGGGTGCCCCGCTTATTGTACGTTGATCTGGTATTGTGTGGCGAATTCGAAGAAAGTTTGAGAGGATTCGTAAAGGACTTTGGTAGGATGTGTACAAGAATGAGTTTGAAAGTAAATGTTAAGAGTAAGGCGAGTCCGCGGTGTGAAATCATGTTGGATGGTTATCAATTGAAACGAGTATCTTGAGTTTAAATATTTAGGCTATGTGATGGAAGAAAAGGGAACGGATGATGTAGAGTGTAGTTTGAAAGTTGCTGATGCATTTAAATACTTGGTTTGAAAGTTGCTGATGCATTTAAATACTTGGTGATACAAAAGGATAAGTCAGGTGTGCTAGGGTTATTGCATGAGGGTATGTTGTTACCTGTGTTAATGCATAGTAGTGAAACTAGTGTGTGGAATAAAAGGTATAGATCTAAGGTGCAATCTTTTTAGATGAACAATCTTAAGGGCGTGTTAGGTGTGAGAAGAAATGACTAATGAACGTGTTAGGGAGTTGTGTGGGGTGAAAGCGTAGATGAGAGAATAAATGAGTGTGTATTAAGATGTTTTGGTCATATGGAAAGGGTGGATGATAGTCGGTTGGTTAAGAGGATGTATATTGGTGAGTGTTTTGGGAATAGACTTGATGGGAGACGGAAGAAAAGGTGAATTGAGTCAATAAAGTAATGTCTGAAGGAAAGGAATGCGAGTTTGGGAAAGGAGAGAAGAAAGATGCTTAATAGGAGTGAATGGATGGGTTTGTGAGGGGTTATGGTTGTGAACCTTTCCCAGGGGATGAGCCCCACATTGACGAGATACCACAGTGATGGTCCGTCGTTGTCTTGTGAAATCCATGTGTGGATTTTTTTTTACAGCGACGAGCTCTCATTTAAGGGTATTGAAGGCATGGTAGGCGGGGGCTTTCCTTTCGACTTCCATGTTCTAACTTTTTTTCGGTGTATGTTGCACACCTCACCGCCAGTCTGGGGAAAGGAAGATGATAATGATGATCAATGATAGTTTATGGTTACGATATTTTTATTCAATTAAAGCTATTAAACTTATACTATACGCATTCCGCCTCTGGGTTATTCTGATTACCTCATTTTTATCTTTTACTCTGTCTTCAAATCTTCGACAGAAGCTGTCGGAGCTATCGGCGATTAAACGTTAATAATATTTCGTAGCTTCTAGTTGACGTTATTAACTTTTTGATTTTCTTTAGTTATTTATTAGCAGGCATGAATACATCATGTGTACAAGTTACCTTCTCTTTCAAACCCCAATACCGTCTGCTCTGACACCAATTCTGCGAGAGATACCTTGACAGAATCCTCCTTACCGGCCATTTGCAAACGGCTTATAAAATCCTTAACTTCCTCAACATCCCTTTGCAAAAGGTGCTGCCGCTCTCTTATGATAAAGAGTATAAACCTTGGCTGTTCCCTGCTACCACCATTTGCGTGGTCCTGACCTCCATCTCCAAATTTAGCAACCTCGATGCCTTATTAAAGGCATCATTCCGCTGTACACGGTGGATTTATTCCAGTGTTTACTGACTGCTCTAAAACTGGGGACAGTTGGGTGCATCTGCTGTCTTTCCTGACCGCAACCTCTCCCATACCCCACTCACATGCTCCAATTTTTTTAATGATTTCCCTCTCGAATTTTATTTCTTAACCAAGACCACTCTTATGTCATTTATTCAGATTCGCTCAGCGAACTCCAGTCGCTTAAAGCCCCTTATTCTTAAAACAACGGTATCAACTGTACAACAATTTCTTCGGCTGCTCCACTCTCTTAAGAAACAAATCATGCTATGTTGGACCCCCTTTCAAATAGGGGTAACTGGCAACGAAATCGCTGACAGAGAGGCCAAAATGGCCTCCTCTTGGCTCCGGAGCTGTTTTAGGTACTTCCCGGATGCCATTCGACAAGGTCACTTCATATCAACTGTTTATTATCCTGCTCTCTGACAAGGCTTTTGGCCTTATTGGCAGGAGTTCTGGGCGAGTGATTAGCGAGGAGCGAAACTTAGAAATATAAAGCCGAATATTGGTGAGTGGTCTTCCTTTCACTGACCAAAGCGCTTGCACGAGGTGATACTTGCACGCCTTCGCATTGGCCATAATAATATCACTCAGCCACTACATGTCACGGGATTCTCCTCCCATCTGCAAATTTGGGCTGTGGTGGGTCCTGTACATAAACTAAAATATATATATATATATATATATATATATATATATATTATATTATTATATATATTATATATATATTATATATAAAAACTCCTTTTACTGTGCGTTATTCCCCTTTTCAGAGGGTAACAGGAAATCGAACTTTAAGGCCAGCTATCCCAAACCAGCTCCACCAACGTGTTCGCAATTGAGTTTTAATCTTGGCCCCCAGTAAATATATAAAATATATATATATATATATATATATATATATATATATATATATATATATATATATATATATATATATATATATATATATATATTTATATATATATATTTTTTTTTTTTAGATATAACTTGGATTTTTCTACAAGAATGGTGCCTTCATTGCAAAATATTTGTGGAGTTCCAGTTATGGTTGTAATATTGAATCATCCCACCCTCAAAAAAGAAATATTTTCTACATCCTCAAGTAAATTGCATGACGAGCCATCATTAGTGCGATATCTCTGGAAACAGGCTCTTCAGGATGTAGCATCTAATATTTTGAAAGAATACTATAACCCAGTGTTGAAGTCTGTTTTTCCAATGCATCTAATTGAATATGGTGGAATAGAGATGCTGAAATGGGCAGAGCATGTGCAAACATGTTTCGACTTACCATTGAAATTTAGTCAAAATTTTATGAAGAGTTCTTTTTATACATCAGAAGGGTTGATTGATGAGGAAAAAGCAGCGAGAGAATTAGTAAGTGAGCCTAGTTTAAGTATTTTTCTCAAGTATAAAATTGCTTGCCACTATTTCTTAGAAGATATTATCCCACATTTGTGGCAAGAATTTCAAAACGAGGAACCAAGTTCTAAAAAAATTAAGCTCAGTCCTGAAACGCCGATGGTAATGTGGTCTGAACATCTTGAGGAAAGAAAATTAAGTTCAGTGTCAATTCGGCCTTCAATAACTCGGCATTTCAAGGAAAAAATTTTATCTTATGGGTTTAAAAATAAAAATGTGGCTGCAGTAAAGTTTAGCCTTTGCCCAGAAGACAAATGCGGAAAGAGCCAAACAGAGATAAACAGACCAAAAGAACTTGTTCATAGATCTTTCTGTAATTGCTTGAATTGGTTTGTGAATTATGATTCTAGTCGTTATTTGTATTCGAAGGACTCTGCCTATCATTACAATCTTATAAAGTATTTTATAAGTGTGATAGAGAAAGAAGAACTAAAAGAGTTATTAGTTAAATCTTATTTAACTTTTACTGTACTTAAATGCTTTTTACTTTGGCCTTTTCAGAATCATTTTATTGATGCAGCAGAATTAGTCTACGATAACTTGAATAAAGAGCATTTTTATCAAGTTATTTCTAGAATGTTTTCTTATAATTATTATGATCGTTCCTACAATTATCAACCATTGCTAAGAGAGTTTTGGATTAAAAGCCCATCTCATCTTAAGAAATACTTTATAGATTATGAATCGGATTACTATAATACTAGCAATAAAAAGCGTGTCACTTATTTATTGCTTGAACTGACTGTCCGCATGCAGGATTGTACATCTGATGATTTCCAGACTATTTATACACTTTTAAAAGATGCAATTTCAACGGATAAAAATCGGATTTTTAAAATTCAAGGAAAAAATATTTGTGGCCGCTTGTGTTCTCTTGGCAAATTTGAGATGGCTGACTTTTTTTTATACAAGTGTCTAGATTTAAATGAAGAGACAGCAAGGACGTTTAAAAAAGAATTTTCATATGACTTTTTCAATGACATGCTAAGAGATACCACAAAATGTGTTGATGATGAATTCTTTAAATGGGTTGTTGGAAGTGATGAGATTGACGAGTTAAAGGATGAAGTTTTCTACAAGTTGACTCATACCAGTAATGATATTGAGCTTTTGTTCTCTGACTTTCCAAACGAAGAACAATTTTTTGTACCAAATAATAATTTGAAGTACTTCCTGAAAACAGATGCCAAAATTGAAGAATGGAAAAAAAATGCTTTATTAAATTTAGACACTGTATATTCACCCTTTTTCACGTATGAAAACCCAGACTGGTTTGATGAATTTTTAATATATCTTGGTTATTCTTACGAGGAAACATCAGATTTTAATAAGAGCATACCCTTTGTTAAGAAGGTCTTACTAAATAGAAGGTTGCCAGAAATTGCTAAAGTGTCATTGAATTCCAGAGGAGATGAAGATTATTTAGAGCTGAATATATTGTATTTATGTTCTTATGAAAGGGGAAAGATTAAAGAATTTAAGGATGCATTGTATGCTTTTTACGAAGATTCTATTAAACAAAAAATGTGTTTATTATGCATGAGCAGTAGGAGTGTTTCTGTTAGTGAGCATGGCACGTTACATTGCGAGCATCATGGAACAAATGGGTTTGTTTCTTTTGATAATATCAATGAAATATGTTACGCCGTTTCAGAAAGGATTGATTTATTTTGTTTTATGAAAAAGTGGAAAATGAGAGGAATTGAAGAAGACTCATAAAATTATTTAATAAGATTTAATTTTTTTACAGCAAAATATTGATATATTTAATGAAATAAATATCAACTTCATAATTTCTTTTATTTATATTTACCTATAAAAAATATTATGTTGGTGTTTTGTAAATTTAACTTTTTAACTTGGCAGTAATGGGAAAAATATGTGAAAATTATCCAACTTATTGCAAATTAGTCATCAAGTTACCTATTAAAATATCGATTTAAAAATAATGGTTTCCTATATCAATGATAGTTAAGATAATGATAAAAGTTAAGTGAACAAGGTTATAAGGAAAAGTATGAGAAACCACTTGCAAATATATCAGTTGAATGTGAACAAGATGAAATTGGGCAAACCTGGACGCAAATGAAGGAAGCCTTTGTTAGTAGTACAAGAGAAGTAAGTGATTGTGCTTAAGTAAGAATGTCAATAGTGAGTGGTGGAGTGAAGAGGTGATGCAAGTGGGTAAAAAGAGGCGCGGTTGAATGTGCTAAGAGCCAATGATGAGATCTCAAAAGAAAAGTGTTTGGAAATATAAAAAGGGGGAAAAAGGAAGACTAAAAGTTGCATATGTAGGAGTGTAAAATATGTAAATAAACAGTTTGGAAGAGGATGAATGGGGTCTTAACAAGGGAATAGGAAGCTCTTCTGGAAGTAAGTGCGAAATGTTAAGAATGAGAGTAAGAAGCATCATATAATAATGTATATTAATGGTAATTTCGTGGCTGATGAAATGGGTATGAGGAGAATGTGGAGAGACCACTTCTGAAATCTGTATAATTTCAGCAATAAAGAGTTGATAGTGAATGTGTGTGGGTTTTATGGTGTAAGAAGAAAAAGGTATTTTTGGGAATGAGATAGGTAGAGTGATAAAGCTGAAGAATGGTAAATCCGCAGGTATATATGGAAATATATGGAATTACTGGTGAAGTGATGAAGAATGTAGGCGAAATTTTGATTAATTGGAAATGGAAGTTAGATAGCAAAGCGTTTATGGAGGGTCTAGTTCTAAATGATTGGAGGAGAGCAGTTATAGTACCCTTATATAAGGGGAACTGTAGGAACTATATGGAAATTAGTTTATTGAGTGTTGTAGTGAGAATATATGCTGATACTTTGGTTGAAAGATTGCGTCGAGGGACTTTACATTGAAACAAATGAGAGAGAGGAAGAATAATTTGTATTTAAGTTTTATGGACTTGCAACAGGCATATGACAGGATTGATAAGGAAGCTCTGTGGCAGTTGTTAGTGACATATATGGTGTTGGTAGTAGGCTTTTGAATAGAATCAAAAGTATGTATGACGATTGTGAAGCTTGTGCAAGAATAAGGGAAGTTTAAAGTGAACGGTTTAATATTAATAGTGGAGTTAGGCAGGATGTGTTATGTCTCCTTCTCTATTTAATTTGTATATGGATGGTGTGATGAAAGAATTAGAAGTATGAGTGGTAGGGAAGGTGTTAGTCTAATGAAGAATGGAAGAGAGTGGAGGGTGCCCCGCTTATTGTACGTTGATCTGGTATTGTGTGGCGAATTCGAAGAAAGTTTGAGAGGATTCGTAAAGGACTTTGGTAGGATGTGTACAGCAATGAGTTTGAAAGTAAATGTTGTCAAGAGTAAGGCGAGTCCGCGGTGTGAAATCATGTTGGATGGTCATCAATTGAAACGAGTATCTTGAGTTTAAATATTTAGTCTATGTGATGGATGTAAAGGGAACGGATGATGTAGAGTGTAGTTTGAAATTTGCTGATGCAATTAAATACTTGGTGATACAAAAGGATAAGTCATAGGAGTGCTAGGGTGTTGCATGAGGGTATATTGTTACCTGTGTTAATGTATAGTAGTGAAACTAGTGTGTGGAATAAAAGGTACAGATCTAGGGTGCAATCTTTTTAGATGAACGATCTTAAGGACGTGTTAGGTGTGAGAAGAAATGATTAATGAACGTGTTAGGGAGTTGTGTGGGGTGAAGGCGTAGATGAGAGAATAAATGAGTATATTAAAATGTTTTGGTCATATGGAAAGAGTGGATGATAGTCGGTTGGTTAAGAGGATGTATATTGGTGAGTGTTTTGGGAATAGACTTGATGGGAGACGGAAGAAAAGGTGAATTGAGTCAATGAAGTAATGGCTGAAGGAAAGGAGAGAAGAAAGATGCTTAATAGGAGTGAATGGATGGGTTTGTGAGGGGTTATGGTTGTGGACCTTTCCCAGGGGATGAGCCCCACATTGACGAGATACCACAGTGATGGTCCGTCGTTGTCTTGTGAAATCCATGTGTGGATTTTTTTTTACAGCGACGAGCTCTCATTTAATGGTATTGAGGGGATGGTAGGCGGGGGCTTTCCTTTCGACTTACATGTTCTACTAACTTTTTTTCGGTGTATGTTGCACACCTCACCGCCATTCTGGGGAAAGGAAGATGATGATCAATGATAGTTTATGGTTACGATATTTTTATTCAATTAAAACTATTAAACTTATACTATACGCATTCCGCCTCTGGGTTATTCTGATTACCTCATTTTTATCTTTTACTCTGTATTCGACAGAAGCTGTCGGAGCCATCGGCGATTAAACGTTAATAATATTTCGTAGCTTCTAGTAGACTTTATTAACTTTTTGATTTTCTTTAGTTATTATTTATTAGCAGGCATGAATGCATCATGTGCACAAGTTACCTTCGCTTTCAAACCCCAATACCCTCTGCTCAGACACCGATTCTGCGAGAGATACCTTGACAGAATCCTCCTTACCGGCCATTTGCAAACAGCTTATAACATCCTTAACTTCCTCAACATCCTTTTGCAAAAGGTGCTGCCGTTCTCTTATGATAAAGAGTATACGCCTTTGCTGTTCCCTTCTCCCACCATTTGCGTGGTCCTGACCTCCATCTCTAAATTTAGCCACCTCGATGCTTTATTAAAGGCATCATTCCGCTGTACACGGTGGATTTATTCCAGAGTTTACTGACAGCTCTAAAACGGGACAGTTGGGTGCATCTGCTGTCTTTCCTGACCGCAACCGCTCCCATACCCCACCCACATGCACCAATTTTTTTAATGATTGCCCTCTTTCGAATTTTATTCCTTAACCAAGACCACTCTTATGTCATTTATTCAGATTCGCTCAGCGCCCTCCAGGCGCTTAAAACCTCCTATTCTAAAAACACAATGGTATCCGCTGTACAACAATTTCTTCGGCTGCTCCACTCTCTTAAGAAACAAATCATGCTATGTTGGACCCCCTTTCAAATACGGGTAACTGGCAACGAAATCGCAGACAGAAAGTCCAAAAATGCCTCCTCTTCGCTCTGGAGCTGTTTTAGGTACTTCCCGGAAGTCATTCGACAAGGTCACTTCTTATCAACTGATTATTATCCTGCTCTCTGACAAGGCTTCTGGCCTTATTGGCAGGAGTGCTGGGCGAATGATCAGCGAGGAGTGAAACTTAGAAATATATAAAGCCGAATATTGTCGAGTTGTCTTTCTTTCACCGACGAAAGTGCTTGCACTTGATACTTGCACGCCTCCGCATTGGCCATAATAATATCACTCAGCCACTTCATGTCACGGGATGGATCCCCCCTCCCATCTGCATATTTGGACTGTGGTGGGTTCTGTACATAAAATATATATATATATTATATATATATATATATATATATATTATTATATAATATATTATTATATATATATGTATGTATGTAATATATATATAAAAATATATATATATATATATATATATATATATATATATATCTATATAATATATATTATATAATTATATATAATATATATATATATATATATATTATATATATATATATATAATATATATTATATAATATATTATATATATATATATATATATATATATGTAGTTGTGGTGTGTTTATATATATAAACTATATATATATATATATATATATAATATATATAATTTTTTTTAGATATAACTTGGATTTTTCTACAAGAATGGTGCCTTCATTGCAAAATATTTGTGGAGTTCCAGTTATGATTGTAATATTGAATCATTCCATCCTCAAAAAAGAAATATTTTCAACATCCTCAAGTAAACTGGATAACGAGCCACCCATAGTACGCCATCTTTGGAAACGTGCTCTTCAGGATGTAGCATCTAATATTTTGAAAGAATACTATAACCCAGTGTTGAAGCCGATTTTTCCAATGCATCTAATTGAATACGGTGGAATAGAGATGTTGAAATAGGCAGAGCATGTGCAAACATATTTCGACTTACCATTGAAATTTAGTCAAAATTTTATGAAAAGCTCTTTTTTTACATCAAAAGGAATGATTGATGAGGAAAAAGCAGCGAGAGAATTAGTTAGTGAGCCAAGTTTAAGTATTTTTCTCAAGTACAAAATTGCTTGCCACTATTTCTTAGAAGATATTATCCCACATTTGTGGCAAGAATTTCAAAACGAGGAACCAAGTTCTAAAAAAATTAAGGTTAATCCTGAAACGCCGGTGGTAATGTGGTCTGAACATCTTGAGGAAAGAAAATTAACTTCAGTGCCAACTCGGCCTATAATAACTCGGCATTTTAAGGAAAAAGTTTTATTATATGGCTTTGAAAATAAAAATGCAGCTGCGGTTAAGTTCAGCCTTTGTCCAGAAGACCGATACAGGAAGAGCCAAGAAGAGATAGACAGAGAAAAAAAACTTGTTCATAGATCTTTCCGTAATTTCTTGGATTGGTTTGTGAATTATGAATCTAGTAATAAAGAAGGACATGGTCGTTGTTATTGGTATTCGAAAGACTTTGCCTATTATTACAATCTTATATTGTATTCTATAAGTGTGATAAAGAAAGAAGAACTAAAAGAGTTATTAGTTAAATATAATTCAACTTATACTGTACTTAAATGCTTTTTACTTTGGCCTTTTCAAAATCAATTTATGGATGCCGCAGAATTAGTCTACGATAACTTGAATAAAGTGCATTATTATCAAATAATTTGTAAAATGGTTTGTTATAATGATTATAAATATAGATCCTACAATTATAACCTATTGCTAAGAGAGTTCTGGATTAAAAGCCCATCTCATCTTAAGAAATACTTTATAGATCATGAATCAGATTACTATTTATTGCTTGAAAGTATGGTCAGCGTGGAGAATTTTACATCTGATGATTTGCAGACTATTTATATACTTTTAAAAGATGCACATCCAACTAGGAACCGACCGGGGCCCCGGCCCCGGCCCCGGCCCCGGCCAACCCCGGCCATTTTAGCGACCCGGCCGGCCCCGGCCCCGGCAAAAATCAGGAAAAACCGGGGTTTTCCACCGGGGTTAACTGTAAATTTACACTAAATAATAGAGGGTTAAATCAAACAAAATAAAAAAATATATTTTAATTCCATTACTCCTTCGTTATAAATTGATGCCAAAATATATAAACATACCTAAATTAATCAAATTTTTTTTTGTATTTACTATGATTTCAAATTAAAATTGAGGCCAAATTATAATTTTTCCGAGTTTTTAACATAAAAATATTCGAAATTTGATATATCAAACGAATTCGGAAAAGGAAATAAAATAATTGTTAAAATATTAATGTATTTATTTATTTATTTAAAGTAATATCTTCAAGAAAAATAAATATTTTGTGAAATCTCTTTTTCAAAATTATTTATTTAATTGAATTAATACATATTATATATATATATATATAATATTATTATATATATATATTCTATATATATATAATAGTATATGATATATATATATATATATATATATATATAATATATATATATATATATATATATATATATTATATATATGTATATATATTCTTTAGAGAGGAAGCCCTTGGATTTTTTTTAGTATTATGCTTTACTGTCACTTCATTTTATTACTAAATGTACACAAATTAAAAACATTGTTAAAGACACTTTTTTAATGAAATAAATTTTAAAAAGGAAAGCTAATTTTCGTCCCGACAGGCGAGACCTCTTCAGGCTAGGGACTGGATTTCTTTCCTTGATCTTCATCAGTTCAAGCGTGTTTCAGTTGGTCTGCTATTTTCTTCATGGTGTTTGTTGAAATATTTTGAGTGTTTTCAGATATTCATTTTGTATAAAATCTATATCTTAACTTCACTGGGATGCTTATTGTAGTTGTTACAATTATAAATGCAAAAGGATTACATGATTTTGCGATGGTTCGTGTGACTGATATTTCTGATCATCTTTTATATTGTTGATTATTGATAGAGTGGGCTGTGTTACGCCTATGACTTGTTTTAAAGCTAAATTTATGCTGTCCTTGTGCAGGTCATGTGTATGTTGATTTTTTCTCTTCTTTGCAAATCTATGTTTTCACCTATATATGTTTTTTTTGCAAGTATTGCAGGGGATGTGATATATACAGCTTTGGGGGAATTTTCTTTTCGTTTTTGGGGTTTGAGAATGTTTTTTAGGTGTTATTTGATGGAATGAGGGTATATTTTTTGGTAATATTGTTTTAAACGAATATAATGGTAATTGAGGAATTGGGTTAAAGGAGGTGTTGCTATTGTTCGGGGGAAAGGTGTGCTATAGTACCTCTTTTTTTGCTTTGTTAAATGCTTTTGTGATGAAAAATTCAGGATAGTAAAGTGATTTGAAAGTATTGTGGATGTATTTAGTTTCTTGTGCTAGAAGAGGGGGAGAGCATATACGAAAGGCACGGAGAAATAGAGATGACAGAACAGCTCATTTTGTGTTTGGGGAATGATTAGATAGCCAATGTATATAGTTTGTGGCGAATGTTGGTTTTCTATATATAGTAAATTGCAAGTAATTGTTATTCCATGTGATTAAGGTTTCGAGGAAGGGGATAGAGTTGTTGGAAGGCATTTCTATCGTATACTGAACTGAAGGATGAATAGAGTTAATATAGTTTAGGACATCATTAGGGTTGGTGTTGTGAGGGAGGGAGACAAAAATGTCATCTACATATCTAATCCATAAACTATTGTTTAATAAAGGGTGGGGTAAAATATGATAAAATTTCTGTTAGTTCCATATATATGTTACTGAGTATGGGAGACCGTGGGATCCCATACTCAGGCCGAAAGTTTGTTTGTAATTTTTGCCATTAAAATGAAAGAAGTTATGTTTGTATGAGAGATTAATGAGTGTTTTTAATATATGAAACGGAAAGGCTATCTCTCATTACAGCATAACTGTCTTTCATTTTAATGGCAAATATTTACAAACAAACTTTCGGCTGAGTATGGGATCCACTGTCTTCCGCATACTCAGTAACATATAATATGGGACATAACAGAATTTTATCATATTTTACCCCCACCCTTTATTAAACAATAGTTTATGATTAGATATGTAATGAAATTTTTGTCTGCCCTGCCTCAACAACACACCCTATGATGTCCTACATATTTTAACTTAATTCATCTTCAGTTCAGTTACGCTAGAATGCCTCCAACAACTCTATCCCCCTTCCTCGATACCTTAATCACATGGAATACAATTACTTGCAATTTACTAATATATAGAACCAACATTCGCACCAAACTATAAACATTGGGCTATCTTAATCATCCCAGCAAAATTAGCTGTTCTGTCATCTCTATTTCTTCGTGGCCTTTCGTATATGCTCTCCCCTCTTCTAGCACAAGAAACTAAATAACATCCACAATACTTTCAAATCAATTTACTATCCTGATTTTTCATCACAAAAATACATTTTTAACAAAGCAAAAAAGAGGTAATATAGCACCTTTTCCGAAAAATAGCAACACTCCTTTTTACCAATTCCTCAATTCACCAATTATATTCGTTAAAACAAATATTACCAAAAATTATTACCCCTCATTCCATCAAATAACATCACCCTAAAAAACATTATCAAAACCCCAAAACGAAAAGAATCTCCCCCAAAGCTGTATATATCACATCCCCTGAATACTTGCAATAAAACATATATTAGGTGAAACCATAGATTTGGCAAAGAAGAAAAAATCAACATACAGATGACCTGCACAAGGACAGCATAAATTTAGCTTTAACAAGTCATAGGCGTTACACAGGCCACTCTATCAATATCAACAATATAAAGATGATTATCAATCACACGAACCATCGCAAATCATGGAATCCTTTTGCATTTATAATAGTAACAACTACAATAAGCATCCCGGTGAAGGTAAGATAGATTTTATACAAAATGAATATCTGAAAACATCAAAATATTTCAACAACACCATGAAGAAAATAGCAGACCAAATGAAACACACTTGAACTGATGAAGATCAAGAAAGAAATCCAGTCCCTTAGCCTGAAGAGGTCTCGCGTGTCGGGAGGAAAATTAGCTTTCCTTTTTAAAATTTATTTCATTAAAAAAAAAAGTGTCTTTAACAATGTTTTTAATTTGTGTACATTTAGTAATAAAATGAAGTGACAGTAAAGCATAATACTAAAAAAGAATCAAAGGGCTTCCTCTCTAAAGTAAATATATCACTACGACAAAGTAGTTCTTAAATATATATATATATATATATATATATTATAGAGGTGGGCATATATATATATTATATATATTAATATAAAATGATAGGTTATTGTATACCGAGAGTTGATATATATATATATATAGATATATATATATATATATATATATATATATATATATATATAATTATTATATATATATATTATATATATATATATATATTATATTATATATATATTAATATATATATATATATAATATATATTATAATATATTATATATACCGTATTATAATATATATATATATAATATATATATATATATATATAATATATATATATATATATATATATATATACAAAATATTTATTATATATATATATATATATTATATATATATATATATATATATATATATATATTTAATACAACTTATTCTTCTAGAAAATCAATTATTTTCTAAAAATTTCTTTCGAAAATATTTATTTAATTGAATTAATTAAATGTATTCTTTTTTTATAATTTAAATTATTAATTAATTTAAATTAAATTTAATTTTCATCCTAAGTTTTAAGACTTTCAGTGTTTTTGACTTACATTTCTAATTTTAGCTAACCCCGGCCCCGGCCCCGGCCCGGCTAAATTAGAGCAGCCCCGGCCCCGGCCCCGGCCGGCAAATTCCCACCCGGTCGGTCCCTACATCCAACCGACAAAAACCGGATTTTTAAAATTCAAGGAGAAAATATTTTGAACTTGAGTGAGTAACCTATTCAAATTTGCAGATGGCTGATTTTTTTATATATAAGTGTCTAGGTTTAAATGAAGAGACAGCAAGAACGTTTAAAAAAAATTTTTCATTTGACTTTTTCAATGACATGCTAAGAGATACCACAAAATGTGTTGATGATGAATTCTTTAAATGGGTTGTTGGAAGTGATGAGATTGACGAGTTAAAGGATGAAGTTTTCTACAAGTTGACTCATTCCAGCAAAGATATTGAGCTTTTGTTCTTTTACTGGCCAAACGAAGAACGATTTTTTGTAATAAATAATAATTTGAAGTACTTCCTGAAAACAGATGCCAAAATTGAAGAATGGAAAAAGAAATGCTTTATTAAATTTAGACACTGTATATTCACCCTTTTTCACGTATGAAAACCCAGACTGGTTTGATGAATTTTTAATATATCTTGGTTATTCTTACGAGGAAACACCAGATTTTAATAAGAGCATCCCCTTTGTTAAGAAGGTCTTACTAAATAGAAGGTTGCCAGAAATTGCTAAAGTGTCATTGAATTCCAGAGGAGACGATGATTATTTAGAGCTGAATATATTGTATTTATGTTCTTATGAAAGGGGAAAGATTAAAGAATTTAAGGATGCATTGTATGCTTTTTACGAAGATTCTATTAAACAAAAAATGTGTTTATTATGCATGAGCAGTAGTAGTGTTTCTGTTAGTGGGCATGACACGTTACATTGCGAGCATCATGGAACAAATGGGTTTGTTTCTTATGATAATATCAACGAAATATTATCTAACTTATTTCAATTTAGTAATCAAGTTACCTTTTAAAATATCGATTTAAAAATAATGGTTTCCTATATCAATTATTATTAACATAATGATAAAAGTTAAGTGAACAGGGTTATAAGGAAAAGTATGAAAAAGAACTTGCATATATATATATATATATATATATATTTTAGGTATATATATATAATATAATATATATAATTATATATATATATATATATTATATAATATATATTTATATATATATATATATATTATGTATATATATATATATATATAGTAATATATTATTATATATATATATATATTATATATATATATATATATATATATATTATATTATATATATATATATAGGTGGGCACGATAACCGAAAAATCGTTATCGCGATAACCCATAAATCGATAACGAAAACCTTAATCATCGATATCGATAACATCGTGAAAAAACATATCGCCGATAAGGCGATAATGATAAATCCATATTTTATGTATTGTCATTTTTTATAATAAAATGTTAAAAAAAAAAACACTGCGCCTTTGTTTTTAAGAAATTTAATAAAAATTAATTTATTACATCTTCTTTTCAACCTATTTTATAGATTATAATATAAAATTTTTCAGTTTTCTTTCCGACACACGTACTCAGAAAATATGGAAATGTTGCTACGTGCTTTATATAACTTATAAAACTTTGGATATCTTATTAATAAATTTTATTTTTTTTCCTTTGCTTCTCTTTGCTTCTAGTGTTTTTTTATAATAAAATTTTTTTTCTAATTTATGCTTTGATGTTATAGATTCTTAATGTATGTAAAAAGACAAAGATAAAGGTTAAAAGGATTTGAAATGAAATAAAAAATTAGTTAATTACAATTATCAATATAAATATAAATACTAGGTTCTGGCATTCTGCAGCATTTGTATTTTCCCCTTCATAAACATGAGCATATTAGTTTTCATCTGACAGAGAATTCCTCTTGGCTCTGGTAGATTATCCTTTGCCAAGGAAAACCAGATCGCTCCGAACAACAAAACCCAGACACGCTAGAAGACGGCATTGGCAGATTGTTACTTTAAGAGTTTCAATGGCACCTTCTCATTGTTAAAAGCTAGGTCTGAAAGGCTGTCTGTCGATTTCGCCCGCCACTTTTTTGCAATGGGAGTAGCTTTTTTCTTGATTGATCTTTGATGACGTTGACCTAGAGGTAGTTCAGTGTAATCATCAGCATCACAGATGCTTGAGTAGTAGTCCTTCTTCTTCATGTCCCTTCTCGCCTATATATATATTAATCATAATATATAATTACATATATATATATATATATATATATATATATATTATATATATATATATATATATATATATATATATATATTTATATTATTAATATATATATTACAAGTTCGCGATACCTTATTGATAAAAGATTTTATCGGATAGCAGATAACCCGAAACCGTTATCGCGATAAATTATCGCCATATAGTTATCGGTAGTTTGGAACAAAAATTATCGCGATACCGATTATCGGTAAAAGATTTTATCGGATAACAGATAACCCGAAACCGTTATCGCGATAACGCCCACCTATGCTGTGATGTATCTCTAATCCATTGTTCATAATAAATTTACAATTTATTTCTTTCAGCGCTTACATTTTTTTAATTTAGTTTACCAATATAAAGTTATTCTTTTTAAATATTTAGAAAAAACTCTTTTAATGGGTAACATTTAAAAAAAAGTATTTCCTAAATATTATTGATATTATAATATAAATCATAATAATGGCTTTAAGAAATAAAAACGTAAAATTAAAAATTTTAATGAGCGATTTTATTTAAAACTATTTAATGATTGATTTAATTTTTATTTACCTTTTCTTCTTTTCTTTTAAATTACGTAATATCATTTTCCTTTAACCATCAATTTCTTTATTTCCTCCATTTATAATAAATTTTTAGCTTTCATTAATTAGTTCACATTAAGTATGATAATATATAACTATTAATTTTAATTTGATAAAATAAGACAAACAAATTTAAATTAATAATTTTAAATTAATAAAGAAATGAGAAATTAAATAAGAATCACCATTTTCTATGAATTGCTGTTAAATAGTTGTAAAAATTTTCATCTTTGTGCTTTCAGTGTGTTGGAGAATTTGGATTGTTTTATTATATTTTTTTAGCAAGCAACCTTGCTCTATCTAACTCCGGCTCCGTCATTTTAAATTCTGACTAGCTCTACAAACTATTTTGTAGTTTTTTTTTTTTTCTTTTTTCTTCTTTCATCCAACTTTGACTTTGTCAGTACTTTTTTTCATATTCCGCCCCCGATTTCACTAAAAACCTTGAACACTTCGACCTAGGCTCCAGCTCCGGCTCCTGCTTTGGTGTCCTGTTGGAATCACAAGCATGAAGGATAAATATATATAGAAAAGATAGTTCTTTCTCCTTTCTTCCATCGAATTTGGATGATGGATGAATGATGCAAAAATTCAATGTTTCTCATCCGCCAGTCCAGAGACGGGTACTGGTACCGGTACCGGTTAAAGAAGTAATTTGAACGATCCACAAAAATAGTCTATGCATTGCAAAAATATTTCCCCAAAGACAGATATTCGAGAAATGAATTTAAGAAAAAAAAAAAAAACTAAGAAAGAACAAGAAATGTCTTTTGGAAATAAGATTCATTATTAAGAACAAAGTATGAGACCACGAATTTTATATTACTTTTAGACCAAAATTAGAAATAAATATCTACGTCTGTATATAAAAGATAAGAAGATACTTCTACCATTTGCAGCTTCTTGTTTGTAAGTATAAATTTAAGAAGTCGTTTACAGTTAGGTCAGCGGTTCCCAACCTGGGGTAGGCAGGAAACTGGTTAGGGGTACGCGAAATAAATTGAGTAATGGCGTAGTGAGCTTAAAATTCACAGAAACTAATGACAGCGAGAAAAATAAGGGGAGGAAATGAGAGAGAGAGAGAGATCATCGTCAGCCATGAATTTTTTTTTCTAGTTTCTTCCGCCTTGAATTCTGCGAATTTTAAAGAAAGTAAAGTAGGCAAATAATATCCAGTAGTGCATATATATATTATATATAATATATATATATATATAATATATATATTATATATATATATATATATATATATATATATATATATATATATATCCAATCAACATCAAATTTTAAGGACTTGTAAAGCAGGGCAAGATACATCTTTTTTACTTAGATAATTTTTTTGAAAAAAATTTTTTTTAAATTTTCCAAAACTTTTTTTGTTAAAGTTTGTTCCAGGAACAAATTCAAAACTACTGTATATACAAAAAAAACTATCTAGGTAAACAATGTGCGTCTCCTCCGACTACATATGCCCTGAAAATTTCATCCACTTCTCACGAACAAAAAAAAAAAATTCGCAATTTTTCATTTCAAAAACCAAAAAAAGTGAGTTTTGAAATTGGACATTGCTGAGCACAAAACTCAAAAAAAAAATCAAATAAGTACTTCATGACTTTTGTAGGTAATGGACCCATCTTTGCATATTTCAAGTTTGAAGTCATTTCGAAAAAAATTCTGTAAGTTGATAGTAAAAATGTCAAAAACATGGGTTTTGAAAAATTGAAAATTCTGAAAGAATGACTATAGTCAGAAAAACACTCGAAAACGACGTTTTAGAGGGCAAAAAATTTTAAGTTTTGTTTATATGATCCAAAACGGGTGGAAAATTCCGAATTTTGTCCATTTTAGGGGGGGGGGAATTGGGCTCAGCCCGAACCAAATATTGGATCCTGTCCTCAATTGAGTGGGAACAGCTTTACAAAGTGAAAGGAACAGACTGGTGGGCGTTCCGCAATTTAAGTCCGCAATTCCGCAATTGCGGACTACCAAAAAAATTGCGGAATTGCGATTGGCGATAAATATGAAAAAGGTTGCGGATTGGCAGTTAGCGGATGCCTAAATCAATTCGCAATTGCGGAATCGACTTCTGCATTAAGAGGACTACCGCCCGCTAAGGTTTATTTGTTTCCATCCTTAAATTTTTAACAATGTACAATATTAGGCATGTATTAGTCTTAAATATGATAAAATAATTTGGCA
>JABUQX010006933.1:0-14099 GCA_015478945.1 Trachelipus rathkii
TATATCTTACACCGAATCAGGTAAAGAAGTTAATATAACGCAGTAACTAAAAAATCTTCTATATAATTTAGAATTAATCCAAAGCATAAAGGAAATATATTTCTTCTCCTAACTCAACTCAAAAAGATAAATTTTTAATAGGTATCCCATTTAATTTAAAATTAAGTAAATCACAAGTAGTAGCAGCAAGTGCAATCAGTTCTCTTGCTGGTGGAGCTATCGCTATAGCAAAGACTGTAAATGATAAAAAGCAGCTCAAAAGTAATTATAAAAAAATTAGAAGGCATAATCTTCAAATGAGGAAAAAAAGAAAACAAATGGAAAATGTTTTTTTAAAACCATACCCTCGTCGAAAAAGTGGCGAGGGTTTATTTTTAAAACCATACAAAAATTGAAAATTCCGATGAAAGCATTGAGTCAATACGATATTATTAAATACGTTGATGAACTTAAAATTTCAAACTATAATGGAATTTATATGGGAGATGCTCTTCCAAAAAAAATCTAATGAAAAGGAATGTGGAATCTTAAATTTGGATTCAATTAAAGGTTCAGGTACTCATTGGACATGCTGGTTTAAGAATTGTAAAAACTTATACTATTCGATTCATTCGGTGTTGAACCTCCGAAGGAATTTGAAAATTATATTTAATGTGATATTGTCTATTCAACGTATCGTATACAAAAATTGAATGAAGTTATTTGCGGTCACTTGTGTTTATTCGTTCTTTTCGGAGTGGGTGTATTGAAATTAAA
The DNA here is from genome assembly GCA_015478945.1 of Trachelipus rathkii. Lineage (NCBI taxonomy): Eukaryota > Metazoa > Arthropoda > Malacostraca > Isopoda > Trachelipodidae > Trachelipus > Trachelipus rathkii. Next base: position 757 of record JABUQX010006933.1, read on the forward strand.
TTTTCACTCAATTCTAAGAACATTTCTCTAAAAAATGAGTTCACATCTTCGTAGTGGACCCGAAAGTGAACAAAACCGAGATTTTGAGACCCGAGGACTCCGGACACAACTTGTCAGGAATTGGATAAATTTTGATGAAGATGTAATTTAATATTGAAAATTAAAGGTAGAATGATTTTTCCTCGAGAAAAGAAATTTCATCATATCATCAAAATTTAGTAACAGAAATAATAAGTAAGTGAAAAATAAAACGTTAAACAATAAATTTCAATGGAATAAACAATAAACATAAATCTGAAGAATTCATATAAATAGATTTTCTCAAGGAAAGCTTTAAACGTTTATTTTGCATACAAATGTTAAAAAGAGTTTTGAGAAAGCTTTATAGAAAAAACGATAATAATGCAGATAAAAATAATAATTAGAAACATGTTCAAACAAATAATTTTTTCAAATTAATTCAAAATAAAATCGTTAAGTTTCCGTTCGTAATTAGGAATGAAGGACATCTTGTCGAAAAAATGGTTATGGTTATGCAAATAGAAGAATTTATAAATACAATTAAATGACATCTCAAAGAATATGTTGTCGGTAAAGTTGAATTATCAAATCGGAGTGAATTTAAAATATTATAGCTATGATAAATATAATACTCTACAATTAAAGAAATAAAAAACATGTCGTCTTATGAAGGGTGATATAAATTTCAAGCTAATTCGATACTAGGATGAAAATCGACTTGCATAACTATTTGCAAATTTTCTAAATACATTTTAGTGAATAATATTTAAGGAGATGAATCATTATGGTAGAAATTGATTAAAAGAAGAAAAAAGCGTAATAGAACTGGCAAAGATAAATTTTTATATAATGAAGAAAATATGGATTATTAAAAATATTATAATCATGATTTTGAAATGGTTGGATATATAAATTCATGAAATACGATGCTGATAATAAAGAAATATCGAAATTAATTCCTTTTAAACATATAAAATTATAAAAAACTTTGTTCTCTAGTAATAAAATATTACTCATCATCATAAACTTTTTAAAAAATTTGAACTAAACAAATTGTTTTATAAAAACAACAAAATTTATTGAATTGTTAAATAAAGAAGTTATTCTAAAACATTATGACGACTTAGAAAATACGAGTTTAGGACGCTCTATATTCGTATGTTTGTTTAAAAGTCTTTGAAATCTTCACCAATAATTTATTGAGAGAATTTCAAATCTGGTGTCATTATATTAAGATTATTTTATGATGGTTCAAGCAACGATTTGTCTAAAAAAGAAATCACATTTGATACTTCAATTCGATTTTAAATAACTGAAAGAACTGTATATTTTGTAGACGAGGAATGTTATAGTTCTATATCGCTTTCTTTAAATTTACAGTAGTCATTATCGTAACATTTATAATTATGTCGTTCATTTTCTAGAAAGTTACGTAGTTTAATAAATTTTTTAAATAGATCTCCTATATTCTTCCGATAGCCAGAATGGAACACTGGCTAAAGACAAAATAGTTGAATTTCTTTGAATGTTTAAAATTTTACATTTTATATAGCACCATAATGATGTCATTATTAATAATTTAATTATATTAAAATCAATTTCAATTCCATTTCAACCACTTTTCAACTTCATTCTTTTAAAAAAGTTATTAAAAAATAATTGATGATAATCCCACAAAATAATATTGGCAGGTCACATTAGCCTTCCACATCACTTTTAATTTGCTCACCATTCAAGAGATTCACATATCTTCTTCGAAGATACATTAGTTATTTCATTCTCTCTAACACGTAGGTAGAATTGTAAACATTGCGAAGCAAATATTTGCTTTTATTTTCCTAAGTTCAATAATGTTATAATCCTGCACTTCTTTATTTAATCATAATTTTTGTGGTTTTGCACATACAGCTGTATCAATGTTAAGAATTTTTAAAAGTTTCTCTATTTTTTCCACCTATTTCTATAGAGATAACAATAGTTTTTTATATTATTGTGTTAAAGGAATTTATTTCATACTCACTCCCAGGAATGGCCATCATTTTATCAGAAAGACCAGCATTTCTAAAGTTCATTGTTATAAACTTTTTAATATCATAGTTTTGCTTCAATATTTCGTATATCTCTTTAGAACAAGTCAATACGCATTTTTTCTTCATATTTTAACTCAATTATCTTCATCCATAATAAGTGACATTAATCTCCTAAACGTATTGATATCCAAAATATGTATTTAAGTAACATTTGTGAGATAGTATGCGAAAATCGATTTTCATTTCCTAGTATCAGAATAGCTTGAAAAATTAATCACTCATGAGAAATGTTTTTCATCTATAAATTGTAGAGTATTATATTATCTAAGAGCTAGATAATTTAAATCACTCCATTGATAAATTGTGAATACCGGAAAAATAGTCTGACATTGTCATAATGTATTTAGAATGACTTCATTTAGCATAAAACATTACACCATTTTGAGCCCTTTCGAAGATGGGTCTGTATTCCAATATAACGGGACGGAAGACTTAGCGTATTTTCAATTGAATTATATGAAAAAGAGTGAGAGACCTCCAGGTACGCGCTGTTTCTTAATTTATTAATTTTATCTGTTATATTGAGGTTTATTGCCTCAAATAACCTTCTTTTTTCACATGATATTCCTTAACAGTTAAGCTTTCCCTTGAACAAAATTTTTAATATGATTCATCTTTGCAAATTCGATTGTGTTAAATTGACAGTTAGAGATTGACGGTTATTTCCCATTACCTTTTTTAAGGTTTCAGTTGATGCATAAGATAGAAGCGATGAACGCTGTATCCTGTTACTAGAAATTATTCTATATCAAACTGTGTAGTAACCGTTTTTTCTTCTCGAGGAGAAATCTACATTGGCTACTTATAATTTCAATATTAAAATTAATTCTTCGATCACAATATAGTTTTATAATCCAATCCGACACGATTTATTCGGTTCGTCCTCGGGAGTCCTCGGGAGGATTGCTACAAAGATCTGCGAGGTTCTTGTCACGTATAGTCGCTGAAAAAATGTAACGACTCATTTTAGATTTTGAGTATAAACAGTCTTGTTAAAACGTGATCTGAGAATGAGATATTAAATTCAGATACACCAGGTCACGAGCACCGAGAAGAGAACGACGATAAAGGCAAAGTGACCGCAAATACTTCATTAATTTTTTTTGGTATAGATACTGAAATAGACAATATCACTTAAATATAAATCTTCAATTCCCTTCGACGGGTCAAACACCGAAGAAATCGAATAGTATAAGTTACATTCGAAACCAGCAGTCAATGAGTCTCGAACTTCAATTAATCCAAATTAAAATTCCACATTCCTTTTTCATAGATTTTTTTTTTGAGAGGCAGTCCCCATTAAATTTCATATAGTCTTGAAATTTTTAAGTTCAATCAACGTATTTAATAATATCGTTAAGTGACTCAATGCCTTGTCTATCGGGAATTGTTCAATTTTGTTGGGTAAAAATAAACCCTCGCCAAGTTTTCTTTTTTTAGTGGGTTTAAAAAAAACATGTTTCATTTGTTTTTTCTTTTTTTTCCTCATTTGAAGATTGTTTATGCTTCTAATTTTTTTATAATTACTTTTGAGCTTTTGTTTTGTATATTTAACAGTCTCTTGCAGTTAAGCGATAGTTCAACCAGCAATGAAACATTGCACTTGTCGCTACTAATTGTGATTTAGCTTAAATTTTTTTAAATTAAATGGGATACCTATTAACAAATTGATCTTTTGAGTTGAGTGGAGAAAATATATTCTCCTTTATGCTTGGATTATTCTAAATTAATAAGAAGATTTTTTAAGTTCTGCGTTAATATTAAACTGTCTCTTACCCTGTATTCGGTGTAAGATATTAATTTCATATCGTTGTACATCATTTTAAGAAAACATAGTTATTATATATATAATTGATTTATATAATAAATGTAGAAAAGTTATTATATAAAATTTTATATATATTTTCTATTCTCTTTTTTATAATGTTATATCGATATTTTTCCTTATTATTGGCTGCGATGATAGTCATACATTTGTTGTTATCAAATTTTTTTAATTTTTGATTAAAAATTTAATCTTTGTTTTAGATTGGAAATATCATATATTTTTTTTATTTTGGAGTATTTAGAATCAACTTTTTCAACATTCTTCATCTTTTATATTCATCTCCTAAATGAAACAAAAATTATATCATTATTCAAGAGAAAAAAACGACTAACAAGAAGATAAATTTTCTAATTCTCTTTCCTTTTTCAAAATCCTCGATCTGGATCCTCTTCTTTAATCTATGTGGGTTTAATATTTTTCTTAAAAGTGCTAAACATTTTTATATCTGTGACCGAGTTTTTTAATTTTCCATGATTGTTTACGACACATCAATACTAGTAGTTGCTGTACAAGTTCCGTTTATTCTTAAGAGTGTTCCAAACCTTTTTTTTTTGTGTAAAGCGCACATTTAGCTAACTTACTCCATACGCCACCGCTTCATAGGAAGTGAAAATTTTATAATATATATATATATTCATAATAAATAAATAATAAATATATAATATATATACTATATATAGTTCTAATATTATTTAAACTATATATTAAACATAAAATATATTTAGAAAGTGTGTTTATATAGTATAATATATATATATATACATATATACTATATAATTATTATTTATATATTAACAGGCATGGCAAAGATTAGAAATTGCAATAAAAAATTCAACATAGCTGTTGTAAAATTATCACTACTGATTTTCACTAATAGCTCAATAATTTCTATATTCTGCCAAATTTTAGGAATAACTGTTTGCATTTTTGGCAAATGCATGCATACAAGGTGATTAAATTATTTTGAGCTTCGATATATTCTTGTGAAGTCAATAATTTCTTCAACGTAATTGTGGTGAAAGCACATCATAAGATATGACTTAGTAAACCAACAGGTATTTCTAAGTTCACAAATCTTTAAAAACTTTGTAATAAATAGTCCTTTCCAGATGTCCAAGTGAGAGAAATAGCATTCAATATCTGTAACCAAAATTAATATCCATTTGACCTAGTTGTATTATAACTTTAGAATACTTGGAAACTTGCAGAAATCTTTCCTAGCAACGCTGTCTTTGTAAAAGGGTAATTTTCTGATAAGAAAAGTTATAATTCCTTTCGATTTAATAGATTTAATTATTTGGTGCATTTATTTGATTTCATTTAGTATTGTGAAATTATCGAAGATTAAGCAAGTCAAACCTTATCTTACAATATCATTGCATTTCTTATCACAAATTGAGAACTTCTAGGACATATCATAAAGAACATTAGCGATTAATACAGTAACCTATTGAGAGCCATGAAAATCGATAATGCAAGATAAACTCCAAAATTCTCATTTTCTCGTGCACGGCTGTCGAAAGATACGGAGCATTAAAGAGTGAATTTGAATTATAATTCAACGCAAACCAAGAACATTTTCAATGTATCAAATTAGGTTTATTACCAATATTTTTGCAGCTAAGTGTTCTCGATGAATAATAAATAGAATGAAGGGTAAATATTTGTGGAACTGCTTCTTGTTAATGAGCTAAAATCCGCCGATATTCGACCTATCATAGCTGCGCCCCATCTTTGCTAAAGCAATGAATATTTCCCTGGAAAATTTTTGGTATTAAAGAATTTTTAACAATCTTAAAATTGTTGAACCTTTTGTTTCAAGAACCATTTTTTTTCGCAAAGAGAAACTTCTTTTCAACAATTTCTTTAGTAGAATTTACATATCGACGTATGCATAAGCAAGGATTCATTGATCACGTAAAGAATGACCATGAGTTCAGAGAAAATCTCATCGTTTTAAGGTCACTAGTTTGTTTCATATCTTTGCCATTCAATCCATTCTTGATGGAACTTGTGTTATTACGGAGAGGAATTAAGGTTGTTAACACTTTTACTTGGGCAAATCATAGTATCCAAAATTCATTAATTACTGGCAGTAGAGAAGGTTTCCAATATTGTTGTTTGCCAACATTTTTTGGCATCATCTTTAGAAATTTTATAAGATAAACAACCCTTGTCTCTAAATCTTAGTTTGTCTTGCAAACATCCCTTTTGATGCTGTACGAGTTTTTTGAAATAATTTCATTCTAGAGAAAATATAACAACCATTGGGCTTCTCCATTTTGTTAGATGCATTCTTTTTAAAAATGTTCTTATAAAAATATAACAGTTGAAGGCTTCATTGCTTCATTTGGGAAATTTTTTCACACAATAAGCAAAAATGGCATTTGTTTGATTAATTAACTGATGATAAATCCATATTAAGGGTACTTCATTGAGAAATTGGCGCACTGCTTTTCCTTTCTTTGTTACTCATTTAAAACGGTATATGGGAACCTATATATATATAGTATTAATAATATAATATACAATTATATATTATATATATATAATTATATATATATAAATATATATAGATATATATAAAATATAAGTAATATATAATATAATAGAATATTATAATATATATATATATTATATAATATGACGATACATAAATGAAACACTTTCATGTGTCTAGATGGAGATCGTCCCGGAAACAGGAAATAATAATATCTGAAATGCTTGAATATAGAGTTTGGCTGAACCTGTTAATAGTAAATGGTTGCGAGAATCTAGTAAGTTCAGACTATGTATTCGAAACAGTAAATATTTCTTCAAGTTCCTAACAGTAAACATTTGTTGTTCCGTATTTTCATCGTGCATATCAGCTGAGCTGTTTATTAATTGAATATCCTGAACGAATGATGACAGCTTGAGTCGAACCATTCCAGTGAACTTAGAATCTATTACATCTCTTTCCCATGTATCAGCTGATATTTGGTCACTACTGAGTGCTCAATAAAAATCAAAATCACACTGCAGTCAGATGCAAATTTAAATTATATTGGAACGACCATTAATAAAAATTAAGTGAGAAATCTGGACTCTTGATACCCATTCCCCCAATGTTGTTACACATGGCTGACAAGAACCGGTCGGCTGAGCGGCTTTTCAATGTCTGGCGACTAAGAAAGCCATTCTGTTTTCAAATAGTGTAATGGTTGTGTGTTCACTGTGTTGGTACGTTGGCTATAAACAAATTGTAGAAAAGATGTGACGTGTGTGTATTGTGTATCTGACAATATACGTGATATCGAGGTTAAGATCAAACCATTTTTCAAAGCTATAGCACTATTTTAAAAATACGCGGGCATGTGTAGTTTTTAAGAATATAGCGATGTTAGCAGTACTATAGCATCTTCTACATCGTTACGTCTGAGTGTTTTTTGTTTATTAATACGCATAGTTTTTTGTGATATAAGCATACTGTTTTTGTCTGTTTTTGTATATTGTTCATAATTCATTTATAAATCTAATTATTAAAATAAGCATATGCTTTTACTCTTTATGTGAGTAGGTGAAACTTAAAAACTTATCAATTTGCTACCTGTCATTCCTTTTAAAAGTCTGTCATCCTTTTTTAAGGCAGCTACTAATTTCATATACTTTTTGTAATGTTGTGTAGTGGCATCTTGCCGGCAGGAGGTTGGCAACCTTGGCGCATGCGCGAAACGTGGGCAATTCGGAATGATTAGTAAGTGCTGCTGATTGGGTACGAGCTACATCTTTTTCGAGAACAATTGTTCGGTAACTCGTCGATGTTGCAAAATTCTACAGGTAATTAAAGACACTTTTAACTCATTTATTTCCAGGAGAAATTTGTTTTAATCTGTTGCGCAGAGGATTAAAGAAGTATCGTAACAAAATATCGTAATGTTTATATGGCATATTTTTTGTAAGGATGTTCGGAGTCTGCATATTATATATTTTGCCGCAAACTATATTTGAAACTAATTTTAATTACCTTGTATGAACCATCGTCATTTTTTTTAAAACTGTTTGTCTTTTTGTGGAGTGGAAAGTGAGGTGTCTAATTGACGTATGTTTTAATTTATTGATGTTTTATTTATTTTCATAATGCAAGCCTATTAGATTTAGTGCCGGTATTTTTTAATCAAGAATTTAATATAGTATTTACATAGAGATTCATACTTGTGATTATATATATATTATAATTATTTTATACATATTGTATATATTATATATATATTATTAATATATATTTTATATGTGTATATATTATATATATAGTATATACTATATACTATATATATTAGATAATAATTATATAAATATTGATATATATGTATATATATAGTATTGTTATATATTTTATTATATATATTTATATTATATATATTATTATTATATATATATATATATGTATATATATTATGCTGTTGCTGTTGTTGTTGTTGTTGTTGTTGTTTTGTTGTTGGTTTGGTTGTTGTTTGATTAATATTCTTAATCTTAAAGTTAACTATACACAAGTGGGTATATTATTTTCTTTGTAATTGGTGTGATATACTTATTATTTACTAATAATTGGAAATTGTGATGAATTCATTGACTAAAGAGCTTCGTGTATGAGCATTACTTTTTAATATTTCCGGCATTTGTAATAGCTCAGAGCATAAAGAAAGCTTAATAAATTTATCTTCATGTCAGTAGCAATCATCATTGATGTAAGTAGTGTATCAAATACGGTCGTCGTTAATTGTTTAATTCTATAATAGTTAATAACATTGATTTTAGTAAACCTTTTTATTGTATGTGTGCACGTTTGTGTATTGTGTTTAGTGTGTGTTTGTCTTGTTACTGTCTTTTGATTGTGTTGTTAAGCAACTCATTGGTAGGAATTTTTATTCATTTATAAAATATTATCTTAATTATGTTACAACTATGATCTCGATTTCTTTACAATAGTGCCCAAACCACTTACACCTAAATAATATTAGTCAGGTATTATTTCTTGGTTATAATAGTATATAGTAGTATTACGTATATTAGTTAGCTGTCTATTAATTATATCATTACTATCTATATTATATATTATATTATATATATAATATATAGTACTAATAAGGTATATGATATTATGTTGAGGCTAATGTAATGTCTGTATTTGTGTAAAAATTTTAATTTATGTTCGTAAACTATGCATTAGAGTATTTGCGCGAAAGCAATTTTTGCATAAGGTGAAGATGAATACTATATATAACCCCGTCCTTTTGAGATATTAGTCAGTCAGCATAAAGAGTCGATAAGAATCTATTAAGAAGCAAGTTCGACTAGTTCTCCGAGAATTCCTACAGGCGAAGACAAGATAAATTTTGAGGAAAAGGCTGGGACTTTGTAATATATGATCACGAGATTTTCGCTAACGAAGAGTCTGAGGCCAATTGTGGGGAAAAACGATGCTGGAAAAGGGCTGGTGACTGATCCAATTCGATAACAGAAGAGAAGGTATCTCACGAGAAGGGACTTGTTGTTTATTTGTATACATTGTCATTGCAATATTTTAGCTTATGTTCGAATAGAAAATCATTTCAAATATGGGATTATGCTAATTACCATCCTCTTAAATGATAGGGTGGCTTGCTCGACAAAAGAAGACCAATCTAGGAGTTTTACCCTATATAATAATATTATATAATATATGTTATATAGTTATGATATATATTATAGTAGTATATATATGATATAACTGTAGTATATATATCATTATATATATATTATTTAAGCGTGAAAAGCCAATGAGAAGAGAGATAGTTTATCAAGTTCAGCGTGTATTCGCGGAGTAATTACGAACATATGATATGGACAAACTATTATGTTAATAAATTTTCTTTTTAAAGGGAGGGAGATTAGATTGGGTAGGAAATACCGAAAATGGCGCAAAAAACCGATTAAAGAACAAGTAAAAGTTATAAAGAGTTAAAAGAAATGGAAAATAATAGACAAAACAATTTAATAATACATCTAGGTATGTATTATATTACTATGTATTATATATTATAATTAATATATTATAATATAGTTATTATATATATTAATATATATATATAGTATATAGTATTTTATATATATATTTATATGTAATTATATATATTTATTATATATTATATATATATTTATATATTATATAATGTATATTATAGTAAGTATTTTATATATATTGGTATATATATTTTATATATATTATTATATATATATTATATTATATATTTATTTATATATGATTTACTGCTATCATGTGTGCATGTGTGTGTTCGTGCGTATATTGATATTTATAATTTATATAATATCAGTGGGCTATAGATATATATTTAATGCCTAGTAAGTCTTGTGTAAAGCTCTAAATAAGGTAGAAAGAAAGAGTTTTGTTTCATTGTTGAAAAGGTGAAAGATCAAAGTTTTACTTTTTCAATCTGTCTATTTTTTTTTTCATCATTAAGGGTTTTTTTTTCACCATTAAGGGGCGCTTTTTGTAATAATTAATCTTTGTATCCTGATTATTAATATTTATTTGCAACTCATTTCTTTTGAAACTAACGTACAATCATTCCCTCTTTCCCTTTTTTTTTTTCTTAAGAGGCTCTGGTTCCACTCTAAATGTTATTTGATCTTGGATGAAACTGGGCTGGACGTAGTCGATCCTCGTTTTCCCTCGCTTCTCATAATTTTGTGGAATTTTTCTAGGAAAGAGTTTTTGAACTTTTTGTTTGAATTTTATAAAAATAATTTTATACACGCTTTACGTGCTTCTCTTTCATCGTAATAAATTCTTCATTTAGCAATAGCAATATTGGTCTGAATTAATTTTTTTTAGACTTATTTTTTCTTATATTACATTTTACTGAAGCGTTATATTTTGCTACATTTTTTCGAATCCATATTTTGATATTTTGATTTTCTTGTGTTTTCCTGCAGTTACCATAAACTCTTAATTCACCAAAACTCCCAAAGAAAAATATATTATTTTCGTTGATTCAGAAAGAAGTGTTGTTTTTTTTATTTTCTTTACTTGTGATCCTTACATAGATCTCTTTCAATTAATTTTGGTGAATATTTCCTGGCCTTTTAAGTTTTTATAAATAGACATATATCAACTTTATAATATAATAATATATATGATAGTTGAATTAAAATATTATAAAATGTAATAAATGATGATATAATATAATATTATTAATAATAATAATATATATAATAATATGGATATAATAATATATAATATATATATATAATGTATAATAATTATCTATAATAATGCGGCGATCGCTGGAAACTTGTTATATTTCGATTTAGTTTTTTGTTCTATTTTTAAATTTTTGACCTTTTAATTGTGTTTTTTCGTTTTTTTTTTCCCATTTTTTTTCTAAGCTCTCACCTGTTTTTTTAAACATAGTCGCTGTTAGAAAAGATTGTGTTCGTTAGTTTAGGTTCATAATTAAGTGCGTACGAGTATAGCTAGTGAAGTCTAGATCATATGTATAGAGAGAGGTTCTTGTGAGCGTAGTTGTGTAATGATTGTTTGTGAGAAGATATGTCGATTAGGTAGTTTTAGTTTGAGTATGAGTTTTTGGCTCGACCATATGTTGTGTTTATTTGATTTGGTTATTTGGTAATATGTGTGTGTTATGGCTAGAGTGTACAGAGGGTGATATAGTCTTTTACTTTTTTATTGGCTAGAAAATTTTATGTTCTTAATTTGTAGCTTAAGTGTCATTTTTATAGATAAATGTTTACTTTCTTTGAATTTAAATGCTGGTGTTGTGTTCACGAATTGTTGGTTAAAATTTTTATTTAATACATTATACATAGTAAGATTTCATTTTTTATTTTTGTTTATTTTGTTTTTAGGCCGCTTGCGTTCAGCTAATATGAATATCTTGCATTGATTTGTGTAAAATACTTTCTGTTCGAGTTGGCGTTGATCAATTTACCTTCCTGAGGCTACCTTATTTTGCCCAAGATTTTTTTTTGGGCAAGGTGGCGACTTTGCAATTTCAACTCCTTTAACTACGCACCGTCGCTATCAGTTTCTTTGGCTTCCTCCGTCAGAGTTTGCATTCCTTTAATCATGACGATCTCTCCATTCGCCTATACTTTAGTAAATACTTAACTCTCCGTCCTCCTAGATGATAGATTGTGACACACGTTCTGTTCCAATTTTTTCCATGAGAACCATCTCACACCCATGTTTTAGGAACAGGACAAGGAGTATGTATTAAGAGGGAAAAGAATTACTATATTCTCCACAAAAAAATCTTAAGGATAGAGTTTTACCACAAGATCCTAAATCAGAGTGTTATTATTTAAGTACACGGGCGACTTTTTCCATTTTATGTTACTTCAATGTTATTACAACTAGTTAGGAAAACTTCTAACATGTAAAATATTGAAGAGGTCATGCTACATTTCATTTGAAATGAGAATTCATGAACTTGAAGCACAATCCAAATTTTTTAAGAGACCTTCTTCTCATAAATTTTCTTTTCACTTTTCAAACGAAAAAGTGAATTGGATCTCTTCTTTATCTTGACAATCAAATCTTTCGCTCATAGAACTAGAAAAACAGAAATTCACAATATAAGTCATAAGGTTTGTGTTTAAAACAGCAGGACATTCAAGGATTTATCTCAAGCTATCTTGAATATAATCTACTTACAAATGCTAAAGCAGTTATATAACATAATGATAAAACGTATTATCCAGAAATACCCGCTCTTAATAATTATCTAATACTTGCAACAAGAAGGTTAGCAGTAGAGTTTAGAGCTAACCAACATCACCGAACTAAACAGTACATTCATTCATTATTCTGCTGAAACAAACGAATTTAAATTATCTAAGAACCTTGGTTATCTTTGTAAGATATTAGCTGTCAGACAAAGGTAAGTAGAGGCCTAATAAATATAAAAAAAATGGAAATGCAATAATGGTTTCCAAATGGTTCTTATAACTTATACTAAATTGATTCTTAACTTCGTTGTAAAGTTATAGAAAAAGTATCTCGAATACTTATTAATAGATATAAAGACAATTTGAAATGTTAACATATATAAATTCATCTATACCTTCTATAGAGTTACAGCAGGAAATATCGAAGCTAAACACATACTTAAACTTAGAAAAAAATTATCGAACAACATTCACACTCTCATTGTAACCAACAAATAGTATGGCAGCAGCAAGTACACGACACCCTTAAATGTATTTTTATGATATTTTACACGAGCTTAGTATGTAGAGCCCCAATTTACAACCAACAATATCTGCTTACGCACGAATATTCTACAAGTTACCTATATCTTCGTTGGTCTTTTCACGGAGCGATGCTTATTTATCTACTATCG
>JABUQX010006934.1:0-30000 GCA_015478945.1 Trachelipus rathkii
CATTCGTTCACCGACTCAATCCACTTTCTCTTTGGTCTCCCAGCCGGTCGGTTCCCAACACACACTCCACTATACATCCGCTTAACCAACCGGCTATCATTTCATCCTTTCCATATGTACCATTTTTCTCAAAATTTACTTTCATTTATTCTCTCATTTACCACTTTCTTCACACCACACAACTCTCTAATACGTTCATTCCTCATTTTATCAATTCTTCTCACACCTAGCACACCCCTAAGATTGTCCATCTGAACACATTGAACTTTAGATCTATACTTCTTATTCCAGACCATAGGTCTCCTACCATACAATAAACACAGGTAACAACATACCCTCATGTAAGATCTAGCGCACTTCAAGACTTAGTCCTTTACTTCACCAACATTTTAATTGCACCAGCCACCTTTCCTACCATTCACAACTTTCCACTACACTCTTGCATCATCCGTTCCCCTGCATCATCCAACACATACCCTAAATATTTAAACTCAAGACACTTGCTCCAGCTGCTCACCATCTAACATAACTTCACACTGAGGACTGTCCTCACTCACAACCATAACCTTACTCTTATCTACGTTTACTTTCAAACCCCTCCTTTTACATACCCTGCCAAATCTCTCTACCAATTCTCTCAAACTCTCTCAGATCGCCACACAGAACCAAATCATTTCCGCATATAATAGGTGGGCACCCTTCCACTCCTCTCCCTTCCCCCTTAAAATTCCAACACCATTTCCTGCCCATCCCCACCTCGAATTATTTCATAACCCCATCCATATACAAATTAAATAACCAAGAGACATAACACAACCCTGTCTCACTCCGCTATTAATCCTAAACCAATCACCATTGACACCATTTATTCTTACACACGCTTCACTATCGTCATACATACTTTTGATTCCATTCAGAAGTTTACCACCAACACCATTAATATTATCATACCTGTTGCCATACTTCCCTATTAACTCTATCCATACGCCTTTTGAAAATCCCTAAAAACACAATTTTTTTTTTTTTTTCTCTCCCCCCTTTTCTTCTTTATCTTTTTTTTTAAAAAAAAAATTTTAACCCACACATCCTCTACACTCTAAATGCACCTGGTTCTTCACCAACCAGTCCCTCAGTCACTCGACGCACTCTTTCAACCAAAATACCAGCATATACCTTCCCTACAACACTCAATAAACTTATTCCCCTATATTTTCTACAGTTCCCCTTTTCTCCCTTACCCTTATATAAGGGTACTATTACTGCTCTCTCCAATCCCTTGGAACCATACCCTCCAGAAACGCTTTATTACACAACTTCCAATCCAGTTCAATTCACATCTCGCCTCCGATCTTGATCATTTCACTAGAATTTCATCTATACCTGACGATTTACCATTCTTCAACTTTCTCCACTCTATCTATTACCTCACTCCTACTTAATAACCTCATCCCAAATACCTATTCGTTCTTGCACCATCAAAACCACACACACTCACTAACACCTCTTCATTACTGTTAATATGTGCAGATTTTCGAAGTGTTCTTTCCACACTCCCCTCACATCCATTTCAATTCAGATTACAAAAAGGCACCATCCCTATATCATTATTCTACAGCAGATTTCCCCTTATTCTCTTTTTTAACCTTTCGCGCTTCCTTCCAAAGAGCTTTCCTATTCCTTGTATGTCCTCATTCATCCTTCTCCTTTTCCAAACTGTTCATTTACCTATTGTTTTCTCCTACGTATGCCACCTTTTAGTATTTCTTTGTTTCCTCTTATTTAAATTCCCAAAAGCATCTATTCTTTTTGAAACTATCATCATTTGCCTTTTAGTACATTCAACCACGCTTCTTTTTTACCTTTAACCGCTTTCATTCACCTCTTCATTCCACCATTCGCTGTTAACATTCTTTACTTCCTACTTTAGCCACATCCACACACTTCCTTTTGCACTACTTAACAATTTGCTTCCTTCATTTGCCCCAGATTTGTTCAGTATCAAACTGCTCACATTTCAACCGATTTACTAGCGAACGCTCTTACATGCTTATCCTTATTGTCTTGCTCACTTAACTTCTCACTCTTAATTTTACCTACTTCCTTTCGTATCACCTTCCTCTCCATCCAAGCCCCCACTAACTTAATTTTACAAGAACAACATAATGATCCGATAATCCCATTCCTAAAACCCTCCACTGATTTAACATCCAACACATACTTCAACATCTCCTTCTTCACCAACACAAAATCAATCATACTTTTCACTCGATACCATCGTTACCTACACCAACTCTAGTATACTTATGGAGTTATGGTGTTTGAGGAAAGTATTACTTACACACATACTCTCTCTTCACAGGAAATAATCACCTTCCTGACCCATTCTAATTTTCTCCCGCCACCCCAAAACCCACCTGTTATCATCCCCTTTTTGATCACCTACCCAAACAATTTCAGGTCCCCCAACACTATCAATCTGAAGCTCCTACTCAACCCCATCCAGAACATCATTCAAATTATCCCAAAAAAATCGTACTTTTCAACAATTTCCCTCAGATGGATCATATGTCCAACCAACATACCTTTGACCTTTTTCAAACTTAAAATTCAACCATTAGAATGTTCTAGGAGCATCAAACACACAAGTCTTACCATAGGCTTTGTACCCACAGGTCATTTCATTCAAAAATTTGCAACTCCTTCTCTTCCCTCCCATTCCTTTCCACACCACACGCACACAATTCACCCACACCACTCAACTTCACCTTTTCTTTTCATCTTTGTTTCAGTACAGCGAGCCAAATCAAATTTGCCCTTTCTTAATACATCCATCACCTCTTCCCTCTTCTCCTCACCATTTTATTCCTCTAACATTTCCATGTACCCATTACGATTCATACAGTTTCGCCGAAAAGATAGAAGGCCGTTTACGTCGATCACGACCTTTCTCCAGGCCTGCAATTAGCATTCTTGGCAAGAAATAGATGTAGTAGGCAAGCCAACCCAACTCATCACCGTCCCTTAGTCGGATCCTACGACACGCAGGACATACGACTGTGGGCAATTCTTTCTCCCCACACACAAGGGATATGAGTAGTAGGCATGTCTGTAAGATGTGTGGATTGAAAGAATGGGAAATTTATGAAAAATGAGGGGAAAGAAAGAAGGTTTGAAAGAAAGTGCATGTGGTAAATGCTAATGCACGAATGCATAACAAATGCACATTACACATGCTGGGGGGTCGGAGGGTTCACACAAAAGACCCCCCTTCTGCATTGGTTCTCACAGCTATGCCATGCCCAAGTTTAACAAGAACATACACCACTTGAAGAATCAAATATATATATATTATATATATATATTATTAGTATATTATTATATATATAAATATATAAATATATTATATATATATATATATATATTATATAATATATTATATATATATATATATATATATATATATTATAATTATTAATATATATATATAATATATATATATTATTATATATATATATATAATATATACTATATATAAATATATATATATATATATAATAATATATATATATATATATATATATATATAATATATATATATATATATATATATATATATAATATATATATTATATATATATATATATATATATATATATATATATATATATATATAATTTAATTATATATTATATATTATATATATATATATAATTATATATATATATATATATATTATATATATATATATATATATATTATATATATATTTATATAATATTATATATATATTATATATATTATTATAATTATTTATATATATATATATATATATATATATATATATATAATAGTAGATATATATATATATATATATATATATATATATATATATCACTGTTGTAGTACGTTTTTATTTTTTTATTTTTTTAGTCATTTGATAAGAGTTACTTTCTCTGACCAGCTTAAATAATGTAGCTTTTTGGTATTATTTTTGTGTTTAGTTAATATTTTTATTTATTTATTTGCCTAGATAAGAGTTTATTTTACGTAAAAAGGTAAAGAAGTTTATATTATATATAATATATATATATATATATATATATATATATATATATATATATATATAAATAAATATAAATATTTTTTATATTATAAATATATATATTATATATTATATATATATTGAAATTAAAGTAAAAATTTGTTGTAGCTTGAAAATACTTCTTTTAAATTTAATTACAACTTCTTTCGATGATGTTTTAAATGTCATTTCAATGAAAAAGATAAAAAAAAAAGATAAAAAAAAGAACATTTATACCATAGTCTTTCTTATTTTGTAAATCTAATCTCAAACTCTGCATATTATTATTATTATTATTATTAGTATTATTATTATTATTATTATTATTATTATTATTATTATTATTTTATTATTATTATTATTATTATTATTATTATTATTATTATTTCGTCTTTCAATTTTTTTTGTTATATTATTATTATTATTATTATTGTTTTTATTATTCAACTGTTTCGTCCTTGAATTTACACATTCGACAGTTATTATATTATTGCTGGTCTTGTAAACCAATCCCTATATTACGTTTGTTTCAAGTACTTCCACTTGTGCCGCTGGTATCAGCTCTTTAGTACCAATTCCCAGGTAATAGCTTTGTCAACTTCACCTTCGATACCTTTTATATATTGTCCACGGAGTAGCTTGACACTTCAGTTTCCTAAAATTTGTCATCTTATTCTTACATTTCTTATATTCGTCTGATTCGTTAGTATTATTTCTTTCATCTCTGACTGCCTCTATCGATTTTTCTTTGCTACTTTGATGTAATCTGTCATCTTGGGGACTGGACGCGGAGTTCCGGGGGGGGGGGGCTTTTCGGAGGTCCCACCGCACGGTGGGGGTGGATGTTTCGGGGGAGGTGATTTTGAGCTCTGGGCTTTTGATGAGGATGGTTTCCGCGGTTACGTTGTCAGGATATATATCTATATTTACATTCAGCATCAGTGTTATTGTATTTGTGTTCTTTTATTGTAGTGCAATTGTTAAATGGAGTATTTTGTTTATAGCTAAATGCAAAAAGAATAAACCCTTAAAGAAAGGCGACTTCCATCTGTCGGGTTCCCAACTTAACCACTCTTCGGCTCCTCCATCGCGTGGGCTAAGCAAGGGATTTGATGATCTTGTTGATGAAATGTTTGGGGTATTCCCATGTTCCTTCCAACACCACACCACTCCAAGAGAGTCTTAATGAGGTTCCTACTCGTATTTCCGATAGGGTTGAGCTGTCATCTGCCCCGTAGACTCTTCAATTACCCTCACTGGTTCAGGGTTAGCGGATGTCTCCTCGTTATCGACGACCCTCACCAGTCACCACGACGACGTTTTCAACCCCATTCCCTTGCTATTCTGAACGTTATCTTGGACCCACCACCGGGTGTCCCTGGATATGCCTCATATCCTCCTTACTTTAACCTACGTTCCCCGAAGCTTCATCTTCTAACATCCCGTAGGCCTCTCATCTTCAGCGATGCATTAGAATATGTCCTAGGTATAACCGATCCTCAGGTTTCTACTATGAAGAATGGTCCCCTGCTGATACGAGCCGCATCCAGAACTCAGAGCTTGGCGTTAGAATCTTTATCTCACTTGGGTGACACCCCCATTATCTCCACTCCTGATGACATCCGCAACACATCAAAAGACTTGGTGTATGCCACTGAAATTCGGTTGGATGAGACGGATGACACCTTAGCCCACTTGCAAAGCTGACAGATGCCTGTTATCAGTGTTTATAGGTTATCAGTGTTTATAGGTTCCCTCCCCATAAAGAGTCTCATACTTTGTCCAACACCAGACTCCTTTTTCACTTTCAACACTCCGTTTCTTCTAACCAAGATTGAAATTGGGTTTACGATATATACAGTTCGCCCTTACAGTCCAGATCCACGGAGGTTCCTTAGGTGTCAAAAATTTGGACACCATTAGAAATACTACAGGCCTACCCAATTCATTTGTCTGAGGTGTAGCAGCTCCAACTAGGTTATTTGTTACAATACACTATGCTATTCAAATTGCACGGGACCCCATCCCGCTTCTTCTCTGAACTGCTCCTCTTTTTCTCTGCAGAAATTTTTTTTGGAGCAAATCACTTTATTTAAGTTGATCACCATGAGGCTATGTGATTTGCGAAAGAAAAACTATCATTTTCGCCCCAGGTTCTGGTTCTGTTCCGTATCAGCCTGTTTCCGGCCCATCGCTTCATTTGCACCCGCTTGCCCCAATTTTACCACCCTCTCTGAAGTCAACCACTGCCCCTCGCGGTCTACAACTTGTAGATCCTGCTCCTTAGAGACCTGAAGTACCCATCTCGTTGTTCAGCTTCTCCCCATCCCCCAAATTCTCCATTCGTCGTAGATCACCGGAACTTTCCTCTATATCATATAGTGTGTGTTCTTCAGATTTTCATATCCCACCCAAACGGACTCCGACTCCACCTCTTCCCATTTTTCCCCCCCTGCAGTATCGTCTCCCAGGTCTATTAACCCAGGGGCTTCTATTGACAGTAATCACACGAGACAACTTTCTCGTAAGCTTTCTGCGTCGGTTTCCCCAGGGACATCGTTGAACCTCTCCACGAGCTGTCCTCACTGTCGTCTCACTCTCCCCCCATCCTACACGCTCCTATTCTTTTAAACATAGGGCTGATGACTTTCTGAAAAACGCATCTTCGACCCAATATAATGCCGACTCCCTTCTCACGTCGAAACGTTCCCGTAGCTCCACGTACTCTCGGAGAGAGTAAAATCCCTGCCCTACCTTCACTGACATTCCGACTGTAATGACATCCCCTCTGCCCCATACTGGGACTAATATGTCATATTCCAGTGACTCGGAGTCTCTTACGGACCTTCAAGCGAACATCTCGATCGAAATCGATTGAAACGGCGTTTTCTGTAGTTCTTAGCTGGGTTATGGGTTGCCCTCTGAAAGGAACTGGTGGGCGGCTGAAGGTCACCCTTCTCGATTGTGATCCTCCCAAGATGGCAGGTACCGCTGTGACCCCCGATGATTACGCTCTTGCTGCTGAAAAGATATTCCGGTCCAGTCTATTTCTCATCCCCGTATCTGCTTTGACTGCTTCCACTGCTGCTGTATCACAGGAATATGTTGGGAATGTTGCCACTTCCTTTTCAAGGGGTAAGCTCCCTCCTGACCTGAATTTTGTACGACCGACAATACCTTTAGGAGTAGATATTATGGAGAAAGATCTCGCTCGACTCTTCGATGGGGATCTTTCCCAAAATGTTGTGAGAGTTTCTTGTTTGTCTGAGGGTTCTCAACTCTCCATTCTCCATGATCTTCCCTTCCACCGGGATACGAGGCCCTCTTCTCTCAAAACACCGAGGGACCCTCGTTTTTCCCAGGTCCCTCCAACGACCAATAAGTCTGAACACCACATTTCGACGATTGTCACTGACCATTCCAAAGACTGACCCATTTTTTTTTGTTTTCCCTTATGGCTAAATTTCTACAGTGGAATAGCCGCGCATATTATCCGAATTTTGAAGAATTGGCTAGAGTAATTAAAAAACATTCTCTAAAGGCCATATGTCTTCAAGAACTCCAGTTTCCGTGGCCGAAACTTTTTGCAGCCTTCCAGGTATAGAACATCCTTACTTTCTTTGAATTGCGGTGCAAATGATAGGAGTTTGGCAGGGATATTTTTCATGAGTCTGTCTCACACACCCAAATATCCCTTGCCACTCATTTAAATGCCGTGGCTGCTCGGATCCACCTCGATTCACATTTGACACTGTTCTACATACCTCGCTCCAAGTTGTATAGCCAAAGAAGACTTGCTTGCCCTGTTTAAGACTCTCCCACCGCATATGTTCATTTTGAAAGACTTTAATATTTGCCACCCTCTGTGGGGGAGATTCCGTGTCATCCCCTAATGCTGTGATTTATTGACATATTACAGAAGTTCTCACTGGGATGTCTTAATACAGGCCTAGCTTTGATACCCGAACATCTTATTTGTGTTGTTATCTCGATTTGCCCCTTGCCTTTCATTGACTGCTTTTGGTGGGAGAGTTCACTACGCTATAGTTGTCACGTTTCTCGGGCTCAACTCCAAGCAGATTTCGTATTCTTGCTGGCGATACGACCGTGCGGATTGGGCATCTCTCACTCTCTCTCTCTCACACTTGTTTTCATTTCTTTTAACCTCTCTCTCTCTCTCTCTCATATATATATATATATATATATATATATATATATATATATATATATATACTATATATATATATATATATATATATATATATATATATATATATATATATATTTTTTTTATATCTATATTATATATTCTATATATTATATATATATATATATATATATATATACTTGAGTTGAGTTCTTGGCATTTAAAAGTTTTCTTTGATTGAAAATTGATTTTATGGTTAGCATATTTCAAGTTGTTTATTTTTTTAATTCTTTTTATTATTGTTATTTATTTTATTATTAGTATTTTATTAATTTTATTATTTTTTTTTATATTGTATTGTTTAAAAAATTTATTATTTATAATTATGAGTATTGGTAAACTGTCTATCAAATATTTTGTTCACGCTCTTTGCAGAAAGCTGAGACCTGCCCGTTTATTATATTCGATTGAAAAATAGCACTGTTCAATAGCGATGTTTCTTACACTTTTTATTTAAATTATAAATAATCTTTTGCATGTATTATGTAATATTTTCTTCAATATTACCAATTTCCAAAAAAAAAAAAAAAAAAATTTATCGTCACTTTATGAAATTTGAAGAAGATCGATTGTTTTTACAATGATAACTCTGGCCAAGCCCGAGCAGCCTGAGTTAGGATCGCCCTGATATATTATATATATTTATATAATATATATATTATATATATATATATATATATATATATATATAATATATATATATATATATTAATATATATATAATATATATATATATATATATATTTTATGAAAAGGGGAAGCTTTATAGAGCTTAAAAAAAAATTCCCACTCCTGCCAACTTAATCATTTTCATGGTTGCCACAGGTTGATCACGGTGCATCGATCGATGGACTAGAAAACAATGTTTTAAGATCTATGCTTCTACAGTCAATTCCTCCACACCGTTATTGTTGGTTTACAAGGTCATTAGGAAAATATCTCGTAAACACCTCGATGAACCTCCCATCATCCTCTAATATGCCCCCAGGTGTTTGATGTTATCTCCCCTCCTCTCCTGCTTTGGTTGCCGATGAACTAAGATATCATTTTATGGCCTATTGAAGTGACTACAGATATCGGGAGCCGTTTCGTACTGTCCACTCATGGGTATAACCCTCTGACTTTTCTGTCACCCCTGATTCCAATACACCTTACAATCGATTATTTACGTGGGCCGAATTTCGATAGGCTCTGGGCTTGTGTAAAGATAAAGCTCCTGAACCAGAGAACCTGAGGGGGCCCCACCTCATACCATATGATTCATCATCATCCGACAGTACCGGCTTTCCCTCTTAGCCTCCACAACAGGATATGGGTGGAAGTCGTCTTTCCCCGTATATGGTTGACGGCTTAAACAGTTTCCATTCCCAAACCTGGTAAGGATCTCACATCCTTAGACAACCAACGACCGATTTCATTGACCTGCCACACTTGCAAATTCATGGAGAAGATGGTGACGGCTCGCCTTCTCCCCACCTTGGAAAGGCTCCGTACATTCTCCGACTTCCCAGTTTGGGTTTCTGAAGCATCGACCCATTCTCCGTTTTGACTATAATGTTCGCGAGGCGTTCTCGAAAGAAATCATACGACTGCACATGGAGGGTGGGGTTTCTTTAGGAGCAGCATTCGCTGGAGCTTAGGGAACAGCTTCACATCTTCCTCCAGACCCTCCTGAGTAATAAACCTTTTAAGGTCCGAAACAGCATCACCTTGTAGGTATTTTACCATGAAAGAGGGAGTACCGCAGGATAGTTTTTTTTTTTTTTAGTGTACTGCTTTTCGATGTCGTATTCAACGACGTGGTTGCCAACATACCAGCTACAATTCTGTGCTCACTCTGCGTGGACGATCTCGCAATGTACGTTTCGGGAGCTAAACTTCCATGCTTGAAACCACTACTATTGGCCATCGACAAGGTTACATCATGATCTGATTCCAGGAGATTTCGATTTTCTGCCACGAAGACGTCAGTAATGCTTTTCCGCCAGATGGGCGAGAGATGTGAGGGTGTGGTGCCTCCGGTGCTGACACTATATGATTTACCTATCATCATGGAGCCACAGGTCAGATTTTTGGGAATGGTAGTAGACGATCGGCTCACGCACCTTCCTCATATTATTAATCTAAAAGTCAGCTGCCATCGCTTGTTGGATCTTTTACGCCACCTCTTCTCTACGTCGTGGGGTGCAGACTATAAAACTTTTTTCGGCTATTTATAATGATATTGAGATCCAAATTAGAGTACGATGGTGCTGTTTAAGAACGGATTTTTCCATCCAATATGCACCTCGACCCTGTCAAAAACAAGGATCTCCGGATAGCTACTAGGACTTTTCGATTATTCCCCGAAGGAAAGTCTGGAGGTGGCAACCGGAATAATGCCCCTGTCCCTACGGAGAGAGCTTATGTGCTTCCTTTATATTCGACCTCAGACACCGTCGTCATCTGCTATGACTCAAATTATTGAGAGGATACTTCTACGTCCATCAAAAGACCATTTGCACTGGCGGTGACTTCCATCTTTTAGTATCTCCGAATTCCTCTTCACGCTGTGATATCTTTTGATTATGGCGATTTTTGCACCCTGGGAATATCCACCCCTTACGATGTGCCCAATGTCGTCATCTCTAAGACCGGCCCACCCGGTTCAATTGAGAGCTTCAATCCTCTCCAACCTTTCCGTTCAGTGTGTGTTTATACAAACGACTCAAGGAGGGATGGAAGGGTGGGTGCAGCGGCTGTCTTTTCAGACTGCACTAACCCACTCTTTCCCCATTTGTTCATCAACGTTCACGGAGGAATTGGTGGCGATGGTTCTGGCGATCAATAGAGATATTGGCCTTCATGCACGTAACACTTCACCATATTCTCTGATTCAAAGATGGCCATCCTAAAAGACCGATCTACTAGAAACCCGTTATCCCGAAGTTCCTGTGTTTTCTCCATTCACAAAAAAAGAACTTTTTGTTAGATCCCATCTCACGTGGGCGTCCAAGAAAGCGAACAGGCAGCAGCTTACCACGCTGCTTCCTCCAATACAACTTGCATTTTATACCTTCCTGCGACCTTGCAAACAGGATGCCTTCCTGCCACTAATTACTATTCTCTTCTTCGACAGGTGTTTCTCACATGCTGGCAGGATTCTGAACTGAAGATTATCGTGTTGGCGGGGTCTCCACGGGGAAGTGATCCTGACTCGCTTCCGTATTGGGCATTCCAGTCTGACACACTGCTATTTCGTGGCGAGGGACAACTCCCCTGCTTGTCCATTTTGCGGTTCATTTATCCCTCTTTCCGCTTATCATCTCGTTGGCTGTGACGCACTTTTGATTATCAGACGCATGTTTTTCCCTGACTCACAAAGTGTACCACTCCATCATCGTCTTGCTTATTTATTTTCTGAATCCCCTCATTTTCGTAGCGATACCGTCTTCGCTTTTGTGCGGGAAATTAAATTATTATTTAGGATATAAATCTTCCTCGTAGTCAATATTTTTCGTTCCATCTTGGTGTCGTCCATGACGTTAGTTTTACACCGCAGTTTCGTTGCTCCCTTGTGCACAATGACGGCACCTGTACAAGTACTCAAAAAAAATTATTTTTATTTTTATCATTACTATTAATTTTTTTTTTTTTTTAGTATTATAATTATTATTGTAACCAGTTTCATTAGGATATTTAAATTTCTGATATATAGTTTACTCTTTAGAATTGCCGAGACATCACTTAAGAATTCATGTAGGTATTAAATGACTAATTTTCACATTTTTCTGCTTCATTGTCTCTTTGACATTTGGATGATTATATTTTTGTTGTTATCGTATCCGTGTTATTGATCATAATATTTGGTTATAGTAATATTGTGTTGTTTTAATTATAAGGATTATTGTTAATAAATTAAAAATTTAAGCAATAATTTATTTATTTTAATATATTTCGTGTTTCTATTATTATTATTAAGGGATTGTTAATGTGGCCAGTTTGATGAGTTTTAAGTGGTGAAATATTTGTATGAGAATTACATATTTTTCTTATTAATTGTTTTCATGTCACCTAATTTAACAAAATATATTAATAAATAAAATAATAGGATGGAAAATAAACTTTTCAGAAATAACCATAAAGTTATTTATTAAATAGAAAACCACAAAGTTATTTAATGTCTTTTTTATTTTTTTTTTTTCGTACAGTTAACACTACGGCTCACAAGCAGAGCCCTATTCAAGGAGGGAGTGTGCTAAATTTACGTCTGAGTAAGACGAAGGTAAGCCTGAGGAGAGAATAGATCACATTTTATATTCCTATATTACCTCTACCTCAATTGGAGATGCGAGAAAGATGTGTCTAATTTCAGTTATGTTTGATACATCATTTATTATTACCTATTAAATTTCATGTTCTTTTTCTTTTACGATCTTACTTGTATTTTATGTCAGACTACATTGTTGGAATCAAGCCATCCTTAGCTTATAATTTAATTAGCTGAAAATACAATTTTATTGCCGCTACTACTAACATGATAGTCAAAATAGTTTTATAGGATGGAAGGTACCCAGAATTGGACCATTTGCAATCGTTATTAACTATTTTATTCAACCTTTTGGTATTTCAGATTTAGCAAAAAAAAAAAAAAAAATTGATATTGAATTTTATATTTAACCAGAAAGTCGAATTTTGGTCGTAAGAAAACTGTTAAGGACAGGTGAAACACATGGCCATCAATATTGCTTCTAAAAACATGCGTAAGTTTTATCAAGTTCTTATACGTGTTTTTTTTTATTCCGTTCATTAATGGCAATTGAAAAATTGTGAGTACGTCTTCTGTCAACATCTGTGTCGGTATTTTTAAGATTTCCAACTTTTCGGATTTAGGTACAGGAGAAGTAATTTCAATATCTTCTGTATAAAAAAGGCACTACCAAATGAAGACGTAGCTACTTACGATTTCAAGGTCATTCGTTGAAGATTTTGATACCGAGTCCGGAAATTGTTGCTCGACTGCAAAACTTACAATATAAAATTTGAGTGATAATTTTTTAAATGTTGAGGTATAAGAAAGCTTCGAAAAGTGGTCAAGTTACTTTCCTCAATACATCTGAATAACTTTGGTTTTGGTTTTAGAATTTGTGTAATCTTTGAAAATTGATATATACAATTTTTTAGTAGTGAGATAGTGATTTGATGTTATCCTTCCAAGTTTAAGAATCTTAGTATGAAATTTGAAGCTTTAAACCGATTTCTTTTTCAAACATATAATGAGCAACTGAAAATTGGCACTGCAGCAAAAGTAGAATTCTACAACGAATGCGATACCATTAAAAAAAGAAAAGCTGAAAAAAAATGAAAGAATTGCAAGCATTATTAGACAAATTTCTAAGTACTCTGAACTACATAGAAACTTGAGTAATAAATATTTAAACAAAAATTTATAATAAGACTTTTATTATAGAAAACTTGCTATTAACATTACACTCACGGCATTATGTGCTTAAAAAATACAGACTCAAAGTCAACACTAAGTTGAAATACTATAAAAGGTCAACTGCAAAACTGAATAAGTAATAAAAATAATTGCACATATACAGTTCTCAACTGCAATTGGGATGCCAAAAAATATTTTTACCAGCAAATGACCTTTAATAATATGTATCAAACTAAAAGAAAACAGGTACAAAGATTTCTTATAAATAAAAGGCGAAGGTGGCTAAAACTAAAATACTTAAAAGCAATTCATAATGTCTAAATATGGTTAACTACTGCTTGAAACTTTTTAATTTCTTAAATGAGAATATTCTATTAAACACTTACACTGGACTATATATCTCGAACTGTAATATTTGTGAAAAGATGAACATATGAATATCTTTATCCATATTGGGTCATAAATAGTGCGTCTTTACTAAGCGAAGAGGATCTTTGACACCTGGATGAGATAAACTATGGAGATCTTGAAAACTTGTTCATGATATTGCTTGGGAGTGCTCCTGCACTTAAAAAATTGGTTTTTGCTTGTAATTCGTCTGTCGTCTTGGAGATTTTGCTTTGGGTTTTTTTTCTTTTCATTTTCTTCATTTTGGTAGTTTTTTTTTATTGGATGAGTGAAGTATCTAGATGAGAAAATTGGAGATATCTTTTTCTTTGTTGTCCGGCATTCTGATATTTACTTAGTGGTGACATTTTTGAATCTTACTGATAGAATGTTTGAAGTCATCTTTTAGTGGGTGTTCCATACTCCGAGTTCAAAAATTATATAGGGCAAATTTTGCTAAGTTGGTGGCTTCTTTTGTGAGCAAGTTCCTATATAGATAATGATGGGGTTTAAAAATCCATATTTTAATTGAGGTATTTATTCAATATAATAGCAATTAAAGTGGCCCGTTGCTGAGATACTCTCTCAAATTCTTGACAAGTCTTGGGCTTAGCCGAATGTTTTGCCTCCCTTTCCTGGCGTTTTTCGTTCTTGAGTTTGGCGAGTCAAAGATCGGCTCTCGAATACTTAGTCGGCTGTTTACCATCCCCTATCTCAGATTAGAATTTCTTTGAGACTTGTTTCTTGATTGATTTTCGGAGAGAAGAAGTATTAAGTCGGAATTAGTTTGATTTAGAGAGTTAGTTTTGTGTCCGAGTCTCTCAACAAGGCGGGTTTATATATTATTTAATTTCAACTTATGCTAAAATTTTGCTCGCGCAAATCTTATCATAAGTACGAACATAAATAAATTTTTTAGTTTATAATGGAGTACTATATATATATATATTATATATATATATATATATATATATATATATATATATATAGTATATATATATTATATATATATATATATACTATATTTATATATTATATATATCAGGGATGGGAGCGGAGTCGGATAAAAAGTCGGAGTTGAGCGATTCCAAGGGTAATGAGTCCGAGTCGGTAGCGATTTTAAAAACCGATTCCCTATCGACTCCAAAACAATTTGAGTATAAACTTTTCACAAAAAATTTTTAATAATTTGAATTTTTATTATAAACACGTACATGTCTATTTTGACATTTGTTTGTAACCAATTTAAATTGTTTATTTTTAATTTTTCCTTATATAAAAGAAAAGAAAAACTTGTTCCAGCGATATTTAACATTTTTCTTTATTATTTTTTCTTCACTGAGTCCGATACGTAATATTTTTCTTGAGAAACCAGTAGTTCATCCCTACCGCCCAAATAAACATTTGCCTTAAATGATGCCCGAGATATTGAACCTTATATATATTAATATTATAGTATATTATATATATATATAATATATAATAATATATAATATATAATATAATATATATTATATATATTTATATATATATATATATAGTGATGAACCGATACCATGGTATCGGTGTTATCGATCGATTTTTGAGAGGTATCGTCTATCGGCAATTTGGGGAGAGTTTCGGTATCCGTAAAAAAATTTTGATCTCCTTAAAACCGATACACATTTTGTTGTCCTTTAAAATGATTTTCGACATATACTAATTATAGATCATATATACAGTATAGCTTATATATCCTTACATTCTTACATGCTCATGAAACCGGTACCGTAGTTATAATAATATATATATTTATATTTATTATTTATTTTTATTTATATACACATAGCTCTTAATCCTCAGGAACGTACGTCGTCAGCATCCGGTGCACCTTCGATTATTAACGCGATAATGCCGGTAAATTGGTTCAGGGAAGTACTTTGTTTGGCTTTCTGACCAAGTGGAAGGTTGCCAGGAATATTATAACGCAGTGGATTAAGGAGCGCCTTGCGTGCACTTCAGCGCGACTGTGTACATCTGGTGGGAATGCTTGCCACCCGCCAAGGCGTGGTTTCAATTAGTACGTGGCCTTTTCCCCAATGCCCGAGAGCATGAGAAGAGTGATTTTGTTTGTGGAATAGACTGTTTGGTTGTATGTGTTTGCTTTGGTCACAAATTTTGTTTATATTCAGGGTTATTACATACGCCTGAATGAAGTCATATGTATGGTAGAATATTACGAGTAATGTATCATTAACCCAAACCACCATCTTAGCCACGTAATTCCACGCCACCCTCCTGATTTCCTCCGGGCTTTTATAGAATCTAACCCTGTGTCGCCCAGTTACTCGTTTATGAACCATTTGATCCCTAATTAAAAAAGAAATTCTTAAGTCACATCTTTTCGAGTATCATTTTGGTAAACCCTAGAACACATAACAAGTTAAAATCATATTTGTGTTGGTGCGTCCTGGTATTCACAACAGGTGATTTCAAGCTGAATATACTCTAAATAATAGAAGAGAATCTTTCACTAATTGAATATAACCATCGGAAACTTACTTCCCAGCTCATCTTGAACATCTGAATGAGAATAGTAGAGGCCAATCCCCTCCCGATACGTCTTTCAAAAAGCCCGTAGAACACAGCTCACAATAATAAGCAAATCCGTGACCCCGAATAATATATTGAGTATAACCACCCTGAAGATTACACCCAAAACCGCTTCCAGCAGCTTGAACCATCCAGTAACAGTTAACTAGCCTTGTTTAAATGCATAAAACGTAGTACACTAATATTCTTACTTTTATTATACCAATCATATTTTTTAACAATTAATATTTAAACGTAAACCTTTACTAAATATATCAACTTAAATCGATCAGAACATTTTATACTAATAAAAATATGTATATCATCAATACATAACGTAGTTTAATATTTATCATATATACTGATCAATCAGAAATATAACTCTTAAATACATAATTATAAGGTTTTTTTCTGTACTTCTTAAATATAAAATAGGAGGTGAAAACATATCGTTACATGAAACTAGTAAGAATAACTGTGCTACAAAGAACAAACCTAATCGATCAGACTTGTGGCTTATTATTCATAACAGAGAGCCTAAACTAGCCCACCCTCTAACATTTGAGCAAAGAAAGTTTCCACATTTTTAACACCGAGTTTAAAGAGTTATTTTACTCGGCCGTGACTTGTTATGCTAAAAAAACGTAGACGCCTATTATTATCTTTTTCCTCAACGCACTCCCCTTTTTATTTCGTGTATATTAACATTACTGTTACATATCTTTTGGAAAATAAATCTACATATAACTCCATTGAAATAGACATATTATAATCTCATGAGAATTTTAATGCGTCCAACACTTACGGGACTTTTCCCGCTTCCTATATATCAATAATTTACCTCCCTCGAATCAACGTTGATCCCCCCGTACTCGATAAAAACATTTTAAATTTAGAGTAAGTTTTCGCAACATCAATAGGAAGCTTATCAGTGGGAGGGCGTAACATTTTGAATGCTAAGGAGAAATAAGAATGGGATGAATTCCCTAAAAAGACAAAGACCTTTTAAACTATTCCCTAACTTACCTTATACCGTTGTATTAAATCTGGTAAATTTAATTACTGAACATTAACAAAAGTTACTTTCTAACACTTAATACCACTTATTAGAGAGAATACTCCTCAAAACACTGCACTACGAGGAAAAGGGCGTAACTCTAATATTCTTACTTTTATTTTATTCCCCAAGCATATCTCTTACCAAAACTTACATTTTATGGATCATTTACCGTTAATAACCTATAACATTCTGACATCAGTAATTTGGCCATCATTCCAGGGCCTCCTGAGATCAAAGCCACACTTTAACATCATTCATAAACTATGAATATAACCTCCCAACGACACTAAAAAGTAACAGACCCTATTAACAACAATTCTTAAATATAACATATGATTTATTAACTAAACTAAGCTAACAGTTTAACTAATAATAGAAAATCCTTACCAGCGGTTAAACACGCATGAGGCTACTAAAATTAGTAAATTCTTTACACCCCCATGCCCCTAGCATCCCGTACAAAAATACGCCTCGAAGCCGTATTCTTAAGCTTGAGAATTAAGTGATCACCATAAATTATCTTCCAACATAAACGATGGTTAATATTTACATACTATTAGTAACCAAACAATGGATAAATTATCTTACTACTAAACTAAAAAAATAATACATATACAGCGTATAAAACAATTGAGTTAAAGTTATCATCTATCCCAAAACAGCAGACCGAGGCGACGAAGTATGTCTTTAACATAGTCCCGAAGCGTAACCATAAAGGTATTACCACAATTCCACCATAAATAATCCAAAACCCTTTATAGCAAATAGGCTAACGTTAAACAATAGTATGAACTAAGAAAATAATGACAAAGACAATACCACCTATCAAGACACACTTGGTAATAAAAACTCGAATACCCAAATTCTAGTTTATGAGCGAATTAACCAAAAACCTGAGGTTTTCCCAAGTTACCAACTATAACGACCTAGTACATTAGCAAAACTAACAAATAGTTATTAGCAAAAAATACGTATAGACAATTAAACCTTAACATTTAAAATTTCAAAGCATAACTACTAACATATTAACGTTAAAATTAACTTGATCACTGGATTCCACATGATAATCATTTATAAACTAACCAAAAAAAATATTCTCACAAATAAAAACAGCTTGGTGCACAGATTTATTATACAACAATCAAGACATCACAGACCGACAATAACTTAACAATAATATGGTCATATAAAGATTTCTATCCCACCCATCATATAAATTATAACTAACATAAGCAAAAAACCCATTAAAAACCAATTTTCGTAAAACATGATGACCTAAAGAAAATTAAAATAATGTAACCCAAAAGAAACAAAAAACCTAACTACATATTTATACCCCTTTTAAACATTATATTTCCCGTAATTGAATAAACTAAAGATATAAACAAAATATACAAAGTTTCCGTTACATGTATCCTACAAGAGTTACATTTAATGAGCCCACAATCCGATATACTCCCGAATAAACCGGCGAATTTTATATAACCAAAAATATACAAAGCGAATAACAAAATGGGTCATTTCATTCACCTCTTAATAAAAAGTGGTACAAAATAACGAGGCCCTAGGCGTATTCCCCTATAGTAATAGTACAAAATTTGAAAAATTAATTAGTACTCAACCCAGACAAAACCTATAGCACGACCAATAACTCCGTATTAACAGCTTTCCAAGCCTGTAGTTTTCCATCCCAGGATAAGACTAAGAAGTAAATAATTATCCCTTATGTACAATTCAAAAGTTAAGTGGTGAGCCAACCACGCAATATAGTTAAGTATTTTCTCTAAGTAAAGTTTATGATAGATACCTTTTAATCTTTGTTTACAATAAACAAATTCTTTAATTTTTACCACTTGTACCTCAATTACTAGGTGTGGTTATCCAGCCCAGCATTGGATCTCACTCTAGCGATAACCAAAATTTAGAAATTTCCCGAAAATTAACGAGTTGTAAAATTAACGTACTATCTAGACTACGATAATAGGGATTAAATCATACACCACAAAAAATGAGTTTTTTATATACCAACATATATGACCTGAATCAATTAATCAATACAGGGACCTTTATACGAAATAATATTGCAAAAGCCTTACCAAAAAGTTTTATTACAATAATGAATAATATGTCCTATTTAACAAAAATCTTATTTCGATAACCCTTAGCCCAAAATAAGGCATATGGATTTTGTCTTGTTTTATAGACTCTCTACGTGCTCCCTTATCGAAGGAAATCACTCCATCCGAATCATAGGGATGACTTATAGGATTCAAAATATATGAAATGAGTATGTGAGATGCTAAAATATAGAACCCATCATGACATAAAGTTGCACCAAAATTTTATTAAAATGCAATACATGTAATTATATGAACCCAAGCTTGGGGAAAAGGTGTACGTTAAATATGAGGTGCTAATGTTTAGTCGGAGGTCTGCCAAATCATTCGGTTCTTTTAACCCGAATTTTTTTAATACTACTACGAATGTAGGATGGGGTTAGTGGGATTTGGAATGAAATTTTACATGAATTGGGACGGGGTGTAAGGTTTTTGACGATGAGGTGTAGACGATGCGAGAGATGTCATCGTACTCAGTACAGCGAAATAGAATGTTTTCTTCTTAGAGCTGATCTTGCTATAATATTCTTATGAACTGTTATTAGTACAAACCCTTATTGTATTTTAGTGTAATATAGGGGAATTCTTAATTGTCTCTCAACCAATCATGTGAAAATGAATATGGAGATAATCCTAGCGAAGAAGTTCCCTTTATCCCACTGGCGTTCCACCAATACGATAAACGAACCATATCACAGTTCAAGATAGGTATACTTGCGGTAAATGATTTGGTAGATATTTCTTCTCTGTTAAAGAAAGCGACACCCAAAACAAGACAACACAACAACAACAACAACAACAACCCAACAACTAATAATCAAAACAACGAACGAAAATCATAACTATACAAACAAAACAATCCACATTATATGTTAGAGACACAAAAATAGCTTTCGATTTAGATGCGTCTTATATATTCAAACATACCAAATAAAAAACGGGATAAATTATTACTCTTATATTGTAGTAATGAAAGGTAAAGAAACTAACGTATCAATTATGATAGTTCCCTTTTCTACCATTGTTAATTAAAGGAACGTAACATTAAGCTCTCTCCTTCATCCCTTTACCTCCATGCACTTCAGTGATTAAAGGCGAATTTTAAAGTATAAATGGCTGTACCAACCGGTGAACCAATAGTATTTTCTCCAACCCACCCCTTGCACGCGCTTAACGCAATATAACCCAACCCTTTAACAGTATACCACCTACTTTCTTTTTCTTCATGAAACTAAAAACCTTAGGCTATGTGGATGAATATTCCCGGAGTACCTAAACACAGCGTACAAAGTCACGTAAGCCCCTATGTCACACGCTTTGGTTACACATGTTTTCCTCCCCACTTATTCTCATAACATATTATTACCTCCATCCTTTTGAGACCCTTTGGATACAAAAAGTGGTACAACTGATTTAGGCGTTGGGTTTTTAGAGCTTAGTAGTGTGAGTAGTCAAGTGTTCGGAAATAATTCCATAGTCGCGCAAAGAAGAATGGAGGAGTTCTTTATATACTAACCATCGCAATATTGCTTAACATTACCTAATACAGTAAGGTTTTACATTATGGCTTTTACTTCATTATGAATTGTCTCGTTTAACCTCTATTAGCATTTCAATATGTAGTATTACAATAATAAGCTAGAAAAACCCTATATAAATTGCATTCGATGAGCAAACAAGATACCCTACCCACTAAACAACAACGTGGACAGGCGAGGGATATAATTAGATTATATCCATTTCCAGCCTTACTTATTGTATTGTATAGAGGCTTCAAACACACATTATAATCATATACGCTGTTATAGAGTGTCATACCGGGTTAAAGCTAAAACAGTTATTGCATACAAAACGTAACCTATTCAACACTTTCTCATCAACCATATCTCTAACATATTAACGATAATCTTACAAATCCCTTAATAAAACAAATTAATTTTT
The DNA here is from genome assembly GCA_015478945.1 of Trachelipus rathkii. NCBI lineage: Eukaryota > Metazoa > Arthropoda > Malacostraca > Isopoda > Trachelipodidae > Trachelipus > Trachelipus rathkii. The sequence continues at coordinate 21,787 of JABUQX010006934.1, forward strand.
TTGATACCATAGTAAAATATTTGAACAGGTAGGATTTACTAAAGATCTGGTGGGTCCAATTACATAAACAGACAAGGTTGACCGATTAAAATAACTTAGTTAAATAAAATAAAACAAAGTTTTATAATCTTTATCAAGCATTTTATAAACATCAAAAAATAAAAGTTTTGTTATATATAAATATATAAATTATAATCTCAATATCGTAAATATATTTTTGCTATAAACCATTTAAACTAAAGCTATTTACATCAATAAAAAGCTATACATTATTTCTTAACCGCAACTAAGTAAATTAATTACTCAAGGCCCAAATAACTTAACATATCCTCGGCGTATGATATTTAATATATCTGCTTATATAAACCTAATCCTTGATAATAAATTCTATCCCCACATTTTATTCAATAAAGGTATAAAGTTAAATGCAATAATAATAGGTCATTAACTATTAAAATACTCGATATTATAATCAATGTTCCCACTTTCGTATACTGACAGTCATCGAGCAACAGGTGTATAGAAGCCGAATCATCTAGACAAAATTCCTTAAACTAGAATGTGACCAATCTAGTCGAATATTGGAGTTAAACCAAGGTCTATTACATGAATCTACGAATTCAACAACTTCAACAACCACCTACTTCTTAACCGTAAACAAAGATAGTCGGACTCGAATTGGTTGAGTGTGAATACATCAATTGACTTTTTGAATGGAAACATAAGAAACATTAGGCATTATATATTCTCACGGGCGAAATAACCTTATTTTTACCAACAAAATAACTTACACCATAAGGCAAGACACGAATTTCTTATACAAAACCATCTATCGTCAAAAGTTTTAACACAGTAACTATCTTTATTCCAAAATATTAACTCATTTCAATTTCTCTAACCAATTATCTAGTGCCTAAAATTTTTCATTTTCCACATTCTTGTTCATTTAGTAATATTCATAATAAATAATTTCTAGGCCTAACGTACCTAACTTACGAATAAACAGTTTTAAAACATTATATCAAGAGTAAGAGTATCTAAAGAAACACATAACCTTCCGAGAGAAAACCCGTAATAGGGATTGGCGCTCTCTTATATAATTGATAACAATCCTAAAAACGCTTTATCAGGATAATATAAATATATTATGGTAACATAAATATTTTTATCTCTTACCCTATTTAGACCCCGGCCCCCCTATTCAGAATAATATCTCAAAATATTCAAAACTGGTGTAATAGATTTATTGAGCCTCAAACAGCTGAACATATTCAATAACAGAGGCGATTTTTAAGGAATTAACACTGATATATATAGTCACTGTATAAAGTAACTACTTGGAGTAATCATCCACAGTATGAGATGCACGGAAAGGACTACCATACACTTACGGTATTATTATATATATATATATATATATGGAGAAAATAATATATATCCCGCCCCAATTGTCTTGTAGTTTTCCCTGATCTTGACCGATGTATGTTTAATGGAATGGGGAGTGGAAAGTAGGGTTTTAAGGGTGGTAAAATGAAACAAGGGAATTAGAAGGGGTACCCTGAAGGGTTGAGTGGTTTCATGTAAGGCAATAAAAGTGTTAAAAGGGGTGGCATTTACTAGGCCGAAGTTTGGGCTGTTGCCTCTTATTGGTATGAAGACAACGCTTGAAGCAATCTCTCCCCCTGTGCAGATAAAAGATCCCTTTTGCGCGTACCCCGGGATGGATTGGGATGTTCTCCCTTACCTTTTGAGTCGTTAAAATGCATCTCTCTGGGTGTTTGGGCCTCCGTCAGCGACCACGTGTTGATCTGAGCCACAGTCTGGAGTGTTTTACGTCCCATACGTGCAAAATTTATACTGGGTTAAACAGTTCGGGAGTGTTATCAGGAAGGTCGGCGGTGCGTGCGGCTGTAATATGAATGAACTTGGGGATGCTGAACTTAAGAACCAAATATACTACCTTGAATGTCCTCTGAATTGATATTTTCATGAAAGGAAGAATGGGGCGGGGTTCTAAATAGGGTAAGGATAAAAAATATTTCATGTTACCTCCTGAAAAACTAAAGCGTTAGGTGTTACAAGGAGCGCATCCCCATGGGTTTTCTCTCGGAAGGTTATGTGTGGCTTGGTATGAAATTTAAGCTCTTCTTGATTAATGAAAAACTAGTTTATTCGTAAGTTTAGGTTACGTTATGTGTAAATGGTTGGATATTAAATTTAAAACTAGTGTACCATTGAGTATCTAGGACAAATTGTAAAGTGAAGAAATAACACCTGATTTGATGGTATGAGAGAACCATGAATAGTAAAAAATTAACCAGTATGCTTAAATTGTAAGATTTATTACTGTTGTTTTAACTGTGCACGATGTGAAATGTGTTAGTTAAAATGTTAAGTTAAGCCATCGTGGTTTTACGCCCAAGCAAACATAGGTTAAGAATTTGGCCCTGTTTAGCGGTAATGTTAGGTTTGCCCTAGGATTTTGCTAGCATTTGTATTATTAGTAAAATTTAAAATAATTACAATAGACGAATGGTGCAATTGACTTTGGTAATTTTATTTATGTAGTTCTTACAATTAAAACCCGAGGTGACACTTTTTGAAAATGATAGGAAGAAGAAATTACGAGTTGTTTAATTGTGTCGTAATAATTCCAAGAGGATGTTGTATCTGTTGGATAGATTGGTTCACTTTTGTTAAGGCATTTTGTTTAGATGATGCGGCTTTACCTGTTGAACTGATATGCAGAGAAAGGCAAGTGTGGGGGGATATAATTGCATATACGAGGTAATTAGATTTTAATATGAGCCTGGGATATAAGACCTGCCCGTATCTTCTTTACCAAGGATTTATAGTGAGTGAAAAGTGAATAGACCGACTAGGGAATTTTCATCCTCTAGTAGTTATGATGTTATACCCAGCAGCGATTAATGTCAATCGACTGAAACGAGGGGTAAAAGTTAAAGTGTGGGTGAACGCTGTTTTGGTACGGAGGTTAATTCTTAGTTGCGGTTTAAGATTATGTTAGCTTTTTGATTGCTAAAAGCTTTTGTTGGTTAAGCAGGTATATTCGACTGGTTTTAGGTATATATAAGGTATACTTAGTTTTTGTGTGTATGTCCCTTTGCGTTATACTTTTTAAAAAGACACTTTGTTTATGTTTACAATTATTCTCGTGTCCTAATGCGTCTGTGTTATAGATTAATGAACTGATCATATATCAGAAGAAACTTTATATTGTTCCATAAAATGTATCACTATGTGGTAAATACCCTTACTATGTCAATGTAGAGAATTTAACCGTTTAATATGTAGAGATATGTTTGGAAAAAGTTGTGAATAGGTTGACGTTTTGTATGCAATGTTAGTTACCGGTACTTTACAGTAGTTAAGTGTTGGGAGCTGTTGCTAATGTTTAACACTTTATTCGCTGCATTAGGAGTTGTGGTTAAGAGTTTTCGTTGTACATTTAGTAATTCCTCTTCTCCTAGTTCTTTATTTGATTGACCGATATGAATTTAGCATCTATTTAATTAATAGATGAAAATAGGGTGCTAGCCATGTGTTGCATATTAGATATTCCGTCCTTGCCCCAGGGATGGTTGAGTGTCCCATAATAAAAGGAACATTCGTTTTATGAACAGCTACTAAGTGTTTTTAAACCTGAGTTAAAAATTGATACTACATAGAGAATAGCTTTTTACGTAAATTGCAGTTGTTAATCGTAAAAAATTTGTACACACCTTGATACATGTTAGGTAAGAATAAGACTGTGAAAGAAGAATAAATGAAGTAGGTTTACGTTTTGTACTTGCTGTGTAGGTACTTTATCTTAATAGTCGCATATTAAGAAATATGTTGACTTGTTAATGTTAGTTGTTGTTGATTTTTTAATTCAAGTTGTTTCCGCTCTAGAGGGGTGATGTTTAAAGTTAGGTTTTTGTTAGTGTACATTATATTTTCCTTCACTCTATCAATACCGGATGGTTATTAATGGCTTAAGATTTTATCCGCTTAGCTTTTATTTAATGTAGGTGAAAACATTATTATAGTTTTTACAGATGTGAGTGGTACTAATTAATTCAGTTGTTACTTGTATTATAATAGAAAAGCCAGCTTTAATTTTTTGGTGCGTACACATGGATCCTCCATCTGACCCTATGGAATCCCTAGTTAGTTGTTGTTGTTGTGTTGTTGTTGCTGTTGTTGTTAGCCTTTGTATGGATCTAACCTCAAGAGTAATATTAACCTAACCGATAACACCCTTTGTGAAAACTGGATTAATTTTTCGGGTGTTCGTGCATTGTGGATGGTTGCTTGTTTTTGAACGTTTCTGTGACTGGGAGGTATGAGAAGTTTAGGGAAAAGACTTAGAATGAATTCCCTCCATTACCATATTAAGGGTTTGTTTTACGTGCAATATTTTAAGCGATTTCCTTTAATGTGTGCAATTAGTTTAGGTAATCGAGTCCTCTCCACGCAATGCAAAGTACTGGTACTTTTGAATGACAATGCATAAGCCTACAGTCCTCTTCACGATATTCTTACCTGTGTCTCCGGAAAAATTCTTCGGAGCGTGTGAATGGAGTACTTCGCCTTCCAATTCCACAAACTGATTACCTGGAGAACCTGGTGTCATTTATATTTTATATGCGGTTTAATAAAACCTGGAGATGCTGGCGGAACTAAAAAGCGTGACATTGCGGTCTATTATATTGCACTACCCGCGGTCAGAAAATACTAAGATATAATCTGGTGCTTAATTCACTTTAATTGCAAGTATTGGTGGGATAATCCAGCAATTAATAAATTCATGTTTCCAAATGTTTTTAAAGACTTGAATATTCAAAATCAAATCCACATTCTAGAGTTTATACAGTACGTATTTATGGTAATCACAATTACTGAAATGATAAAAAAATAATACTTCCTTTAAAGTTAAATATTACTTTGATAATGTAAAAAACTTTGGTAGGTTTGCATAGTTTGTCGTTGGTCTGTATGATAATCGGTTAAGGTTATGGTACATTTTTGATAAATGTTACTGTGTCAAGTGTCTAGAGATTAGACGTTGAAATGGGCTGAGAGATATAATGCTATGGCCCATAAAAAGGTTTTGGTGGAATTAGAGGATAAGGAGAGAAAAATGAACAGGTTATTCGTTGTGTTATGGGAGTGAAAGGTCCTTTTTAGATGGTATTAAAATATTTCAAAGGGGTAAGTTATGTTTAAAGCTATAAGTTCCGAGATGAATGATAGTCAGGCAGGCCACTTTGAATTCAAAGGATGTCCAGGTATGTGAAGGAGATAGAGTGTGTCATATAATTTTTGTTATTGTAGTGTGAAAGATTTTGTCATGTAGAACTGGATCAACTTGGACTTCCCAATTATTATTGATATAATTTAAAGTTATGACCTCTATATATATCTACCTGGAGGAGAGGCAGAAAGGCTTAAGTTGCTAGAATAAAGTAAAGCGACTGCAAACACGTTGGTGGTGCTTGGTTTGGATAGCTGCCTAATTAAAGAGTTCGAATAAATGTACCCTCGGAGATAAGTTTTTAGCCTATCCTTTTAATGTATAACCCTGTGACAAAAAGTATAAAGGGGGTATTAAGGGAACGCACTGTTAGAGAGATCCCGCGATAGTGTTTATAATTCATATGATGATTATGAGTTGTAGACATGAGGATTTAGAGTGGGGAAGTTTCGATGAGGAATGAAGTGAGAGTTTGGTACGCAGACATTTGTCTCCGATATGTCCGGGTGTGTTATTCAGTGCCTTCCAGATGGTTTACTGAGGAAAGATTAGTGGGGAAATTAGTTGGAGACTAAATTAGTTCCTTGTTATGAGTAAACAAATAGACTTACCAGAAGGAAGGTGTACGATTGGAACGTACAACAATTGATAAAGAATAATATGGCTCAGCACCCGGTATCGATTATGCTAATCTTCATATATCTTAATCGGTTGGTTGTGGGGTAAAATATAACCCTTGTTTGGTCTTTCCTAATGGTTGGTCCCTCTCTCGCGGCGCGGAGCCTCCGAATTTCCTATTAGGATGCAAGTAGAGTGTGTGTTGGATGTTACTGTTTTGTTTTTTTTGACTTGTTGACTTCTTAGTTTTTCTTTTTCCAGGGTCTATACCCGAGGAGTGCTGAAGCACAGTGGTTTCTACCAGAGGGTATATTTTTTTTTGTGTGAGGGATAATTTCAATTAGAAATTTTACCTCCGTGTTTGGGAAGAGCGATCTGTGGTGGTACAAGCCATTATGGTGCTAAAACATTAGGAGGCACGAGTGAAATGATTAAGCGACGCCAAAATAATTGAACGTTTTCACGGTGGTTAAGAACGAGAGAAAGGTAATATATAGTGTATATTTTTTTATGTTAGTCTATTTTATTGGTCGTTTTATTATCTGCCCAATTTATTCGTAATTGTTCTGGGTGTTATGATGGTATGTTAACCCTTGGATCTTAAGTTTATGTGTTTATATTATTGTAATGCCTCTGTGATATGCGAATGATTCAAAGAAGTAATTTTTTTATGGTTCTGCATTTTTTTTAGTTTTGGTTCATCATTCAGAGGGTTTTGTCTTGATTTAGACTTGTGATAAGAGCGGGATGAGGAATTAGTTAGTGTGTACCTAAAGGCGGGTTGAAAGAGGATACTAGATTGATCCTTGTGCTCCGAGTTTGTAGAGGTCGGTATTATATAATACATATTTCGATTCTTATATTATAGTGATGCTGTTGAAAGTGTTTAACTTTGATCTCAAATGATCAAATGCTGAAATTAAGAAAAAGCTGTAAAATTATTATAAGGTGATTTAGTGTGATTATATTTAGTAATTATTGATATTAAATATAACTATATTATGTATATTGGTACCGTGATATTATCCTATCTATCCAATTGGTCATTAATGCTCTTTCCTGTTTAACCTGCAAGAATTATGTAAAATGTTGTTATTGAACAGTTTTGGTTGTCAATCAGGGTCGTGTCTGGATTGTAGAGAGGGGGCAGAGGGGTTGCGAGAGGTATAATAAATCCCCCCTTTAATGAAAATAGTATAGTCGTGTGGGATCCCAAAAACACCCTTCCATTTAGTGCATAAAGGCGGTGATATATTTTGAAAAATTTATTTAATTTTTACTTTTTTGAAGAAGACAAATTTATGTGAAAGTTAGATTATCCCCTTGTGGAAGTGTAATTGATATCTCATCCATAGGTTTATGATATTTAGTTTATTATTTTATTAATGATTATTCCATTTAGTAATAATAAATTAAGCTTTTTATTTTATCTTAGTGATAAAGGCGAATTGCTCCTAACTCTCTCGAACAATATTTAAGATGTGTGAACCGTGGGTTAATAATATTTATTAATTATAAAATTCAATTAGTGAAAAGAAAGTTTATATGATGATAGATTCCTCCCAAAAAAGTCAAAATTTAGATTAATTAATGAAAGTGAGTTTTAAAATTTATTATATTTATTTACATGAAGTTTTCGATGAATAACGTTTAGATTAAGGTGGGATTTAGAGAGTGTAATTTTCCTTGCTTCAGCGTTTTGTTTTTTCTGGTGCCTCTGACTTGCGAAGAATACTAGATTTAGAAAGTAACCCAATGTGTGTGTACCAACTAAAAATTCGGACCAGAGAAAACATTCGGTCATGGGACTGAAGTAAGTTGATCTAAATGAGTCTTACTTGCGCAATTTCTTGGTTCCTAGTGAAAGATCGTATTTCTTTCAAGACGGAAGTTTCGAGACTATTAGACCCTACATCTAAATTCGGGGCGAGTTCATTTTCCATTGTTTTTGCAAACAAGCGACGTTAGATTAAACTAAATAGTTCCCTCCGGTAGATCTGTATTGACCTGTCAGGTGTCGCCTCTGCAGAACCTCCTCCAGTGGCTTCTATCTTCGTACATTCTTCTCTCCTCCACATCCACCATAGACACTCCTCTGACGTTCATCACATCTTCCACCGCGTCCTTCCATCTTTTCTTCGGTCTGCCCGCAGGTCTACGGCCCACTGGCGTCCATTCCAGCATCTTTCTTGGTCCAGTTCCCTCTTCCATTCTCTTCAGGTGCCCATACCATCTCAGTTGATTCTGTTGTATATGTTTAGTTATTGATCCAATTCTTAGCTCTCTCCGTATTTCCTCACTTCTCCGCCTATCTCTCAGGGTAACTCCTTCAATCA
>JABUQX010006934.1:35000-36838 GCA_015478945.1 Trachelipus rathkii
CATCGCAAAATAACTTTCATATTCTTTGCCTAACTAAATTGGTAAAAACAAATAAAATCATAAAATTACCAAAAATATTTTAAAGCTGATCCGATTTTACAAACAAGTAATAAAAATTTGACTTAAATCTTGTTCTTACCTTTTAAATATGTTCTTTCCATTTTCCGTTTTACTAAGACACTTAAATACTAAATCTCTTCAACAAAATCATAAATCAATAACGTTGAAATCTTCAATGGTTTCAGAAATTGATGTTTATTTATTTGCTCTTGGGATTAACTAGGAGTGTGTTTCAAACCCTCAAAGAACATACGAGCATCATAATCCCAATATAATCTTCGTCCAAAGAGTTCAACAATCTTCTCCAAATCTAGAGAAATTTTGAGCAATATTCGTGGGGAAATTAAAGATAAACCGTGCAGAAATCATAAGAAAATAAAAACACTTCTTCTATTGCAAATTCACAAGAAATGCATTTATGTAAGGAAATGAATGTTTAAAGTAATAATAATAATAAGAATAATAATAATATAATAATATAATAGTAATAATAATAATAATATTAATATAATAATAATAATATAATATAATAAATAAAATAATATAATAATAATAATAATAAAATAATAATAATAATATAATAAAATGATAATAATAGATAATAATAATCTCAAAGAAAATATTTATGTACAGGAAATGAAATGTTTTAAACGTAATAATAATAATAATAATAATAATAATAATAATAATAATAATAATAATAATAATAATAATAATAATAATAATAATAATAATAATAATATTTCTAAAACCTCATTATCAGCATTTCCTTTCAGGAGGCTTGAAAAAGCTTCAAAATAATAATAACCAAATCAAAAATCAAAAAGCTTTTATACAAGATAGCAGTTACAATTTTTATTCTTTAATAACAGAGATACAATTATAAATTGATATTATTACAATTACAAAATGGCAATAAATCATGTAAATTAGGATTAATTTCACTTCCTATCTGAAATGGGGCTACTGATTGCAACAAGTGTTTTGTGCCCTTGGCCCGAATACAATACTTTATCATAACATATTGAGCATCAACTCGCAGATTGCCTTTCCTTTCTAATAGTAACATAATTGTAATTAATTAACATGTACAATAAAACTAGTTAGTAATTAGAATAATATGAATATTACCTACGTGACTAATACTCACAGTTCAACTGAAATAGCTATAGGTTTTATCCTAAGAATCTCTATTTGTAAATAATAATAATAATAATAATAACAATAATAATAATAAAATAATAATATAATATATATAATGAATAATAATAATTAATAATATAATAATAAATAATAATAATTATAATAATAATAATATTGTAATATAATAATAATAATAATAATATAAATAATAATAATAATAATATAAATATATAATAATATAATATATAATAATAATAATAATAATAATAATAATAATACTAAAATAATAATAATAAACTTATAAAATAATATAATAATAATAATAATAAAATAATAAAATATAATAATAATATATAATATAATAATAATAATAATAATAATAATAATAATATAATAATAATAATAATAAATAAAATAATATAATAATAATAATGATAATTAATAATAATAATAAAATAATTAATAATAAAATAATACTAATAATAATAATAATCATAATAATATAATATAATAACACAATAATAATAATAATAATCATAATATAAGTAATAATAATAATATATAATAATAATATATAATAATAATAATAATAATAATAATAATATTAATAATAATAATAATATATAAAATAATAA
>JABUQX010006935.1:0-17500 GCA_015478945.1 Trachelipus rathkii
AGAAACATTCAATTCTTTCTAGATCAAATATGTGCTATTCCACCTTGTATTAAAAATCTTAAATTGGCATAAGTGGGCTTGCAAGATGCTGGATCCAAGTCTCTTGTATTCTTTTAAGTTTCATTACAGCCTAAAAACTGGAATGATTGAATGTGTACAAATATTCCTACATTCTTTATTAACACTGTTCTTTTAGAAAATAAGGCATCTTTATAATAACAAATTGAAGTTTATGAATAAAAAAAAAAACTTGTGTATCCTGCTATATCAGTTCCAAGTTTCATGTTATTTGCTCAATCTCGAAGGATCAAATGGATTGTTAGGAGGAATTTCCCAATTACATCGTAATTTTAAAACTCATAGTGATTTTATTTCCAGAATGAGAACCTGTGAAATACTTGCAATGGAGTACAGAGTCATTTTTTCAAACTCGCTGGTAAGCCAGAGTGCAGTTAGAAATAAATGACTCGTTTGACATTATTTAGCTCTCATTATCTGTAGTAAATATATCTGATCATCCTTGATAACTTCTCGAATACGCTGATCTCAATTTCCTGTATGAATTTGGTAACCTTTTCTCTACAAAATATTTTTACTAGGAATAAGATATTTGGTTGAAGATGGGCAATAAGTTCTTTGAATCCCTTCTCTGTGACTGTGAGTGGCTGGTTACTCATTGCGATAAATTCATAATATTTTCTGTGATTTGGGGTCTTTTATAATGCCAAATATTTTGGGGAGAAACTCATCCTCAAAAACTCTTTTATTTCAACGGCTTGGATCTATGCTCTTTTGTGGTTCCCTGTTCTAGAAAATACAAGACTTCTCCTTTTACAATTAAAAATTTTTTGGACTTGCCCGGATATTCTCTTAATGATGATTTCATATTATGAAGTGGCGTTTGTACTAAATAGAAGAATTTTAGTTGAAGTTACATACCGTAATAATTGTTTTTTTTTTACATTTTTATAGTTTTAGGTCATAAGAAATTCCGGTTCCGCCGGATTTTTTGTGATTCCTTACAAATTCAGTTCCGATCCCCCTACTCTAAACTAATGCCTCAAACAGACGGAACTTTGCCGTCGCTAGCCAGATCCACAATTGTGCACCGGGCCTCTCAATTTCTCTAAATTATTTAAATATCAAATGCTTTCCATACTATTTTAAGTTGTAATGAAATTTGTTTCGTAAATTTTTCTTAAATTGCATAAATGAATTACATGAACTTTTCGTCACTTATGCCATCAAACATTCATTTTTAAGGAAAAGTTGAAGCTTGCTTACGAAGAAACAAAAAATCATCATTATTAGTTGAAGTGAACAGAGGAATTCGTTAATCACAACGGAATCAAAAATTGGGCAAGATTTTATTTTGTGGAAGGTAATTTAATATATATATATAGTATATTATATATATATATATATATTATATTATATATAATATATATATATATATATATATATATATATATATATATATATATTATAATATATATAATATATATATATATATACATATATATAATATACGTGTGGTGATGGATCGAAAAACGCAAATGCGAAGCAAGCCCACACATATTTTGACAACCGCAACGCGCGGTTGTTACTGCTGCTAAAAACTGCAAATGCGGTTGTCAGGAAAGATATAATTTTCTAAACATTACTTTTATGCTTTCAAAAAGTTTCTTTTAATATATATATATAATATATAATATATATATATAAATATATATATAGATAATAATATATAATATATATTATTATATATATATATATAATATATATATATATATATATATTTAGTGATTGGACATGACATCCGCATCCGCACTAAAATTATATCCACATCCTCAACTTAACGGCCACTCCGCCATCCGCACATTCCTTTTGAAAAGATGAGGAATGTTTCTAAATTGATTAAATGCATTTAAAATAAATATTATTTGGCATCTTTATCATGGGAGTTTAAGGGACCTTTATCGTAAGTATCAATGTATATATATTATATATATATAATATATATATATTTATATTATATATATTATATATATCTATATATATATATTAATATAATATATATATCTATATAATTATATATATATATATATATATAATATAATATATATTATATACCGCTTTTTGGCACCCCTTCGAAGAAGGGGTGCGCCAGACGGTTGCGTAGCAGCCGTCGGTACGTTTCCCCCTTTAGTTTTCAGCCCCCTTTGGCCTCTTTAGGGGGGCTTTAGCCCCCCTTTTGATTTTTTGACCTTGAATATTTCGGCCTTGAATACCGTATCGGTTCGAAATTGACCTTTTAATTTAAAGGTTCGTGAGGGTAAGTTGGGATTAAATCAACTGGCATGCAGGTACTGATGCGTACCTGTTGTAGGGAACTGTCGTAACTTGAATTCATTATTTCATCCACATTCACACGCAACCACACAAACCACACGGCTACTTATACTACACATACACACCACCATAGACACCTACACACACACACAAACACAAGCAAGACACATAACGCCTAGTATAGACACACCAAAAGTACACCACCTTACTCACACTACACCTATACCACACCACACACACTATGACACTTATACACACACCCACCTACCCTAGACACTTACTCCACCCATAGAAGAATTACAACTCAGCCCATAGACATCTTACACCAACCATAGACACTTACACTTACTCCACACACACACACACACACACACACAACACACTCGAGTATCTTAATGCCTCCTGCTTGATGCCTCAGCTTTGATGCCTCAACTTTGATGCCTCAGCTTTGATGATTCATCTTTGATGGCTCCAGCTTTTAATGCACAGCTTTGATGGCTCATCTTTGAAGCTCAAGCATTCATGATGCTCACGAAATTAGTTTGATGGTTCAGCTTTGATTGCACCTCAGATTATTGATGTTTCATCCTTTGACAGTTCAACTTTGATGGTTGCCAATCAGCCGTAAGGAGTGCTAGGGTGTTCTATGATATTCTACATGAGTGCCACATAGTGCCCAACTGAGTGCCACTTTTTTCAAGCCTTTGCTAGCCTCCCCTGAGCCTAAAATAGCCCTCATATTGGTGCTACCCTAGGTTATAAGGTATGAAGAATCGATTGGTGTATATTATTATAAGTTGCGATGCTTCCTAGTATGAGTTATCTTTTTTCTAGCCTACCTGATCATGAAAGGCCCAAAATTGTGCCTACCCTATGTATAAGGTATCATGTTAGATTGGTGTATATTATAGTTGCCTCGACTCTACTTCTACTACGAGTTAGCCTTTATTCTAGCACTTCTAGCCCGACAGAATATATATCTAAAGAGTTACACATTGGGCAGTCGCAAAACGTTTCCGAGTCCGCGTCCGTGTCCGCCAGGTGACCCCCGCGCGTGCTCCCGCAGCGCAATATTCCGCGTAACCGCCGCCGCGTGCACCCGCAGGCGCAATATTTCCCGTCCCCGCCGCGTGCGCCGCAGGCGCAATTTACAGCAGCGAACATTATGATATCAATGTAAACTATTCAAAGAATTTCTTTTCAAATATACTATGAGTCATTCATTTTTTATTAAAAACATATACTTTACAGACCTTAAAGCATTAAAAAACAGTAACTCAACTAAGCTCAATTGCTAGCACAAAGGGATTAACGTGAAGGTTGTTACTGCTTACATCAATATTATTAACATGTTTTCTTTTATATTTTTTTATTTTAATACTTTTTTTAAAAATTGTAATGTAAGAAGAAAAACACAGAGTGTCTGTTATTATAACATTTTATTTTTACTAAATTGTATGAAATTTATTAAAAACATACTTTACCGACCTTAAAGCAGTAAAACAGTAAATCAATAGTGCTGTTGCTTAGTAACAGGGATTAGTGGGGATTAGTTTTACTGCTTTGCTGCTTTACATCATATATTTATTAACATTATGTTTTCTTTTATATTATTTATTTTTGTTTTAATACTTTTTTATTTATAATTTTTTAAAAATTGTAATGTAAGAAGAAAAACACAGAGTGTCTGCTATATAATCATTTTATTTTACTAAAATTGTATGAAATTTTATTAAAAACATATACTTTACAGACCTTAAAACAATAAAACAGTAAATCAATAGCTCAATTGCCTAGCAACAATGGGAATAATAAGGTTTTGCTTTACTGTTTTACTGCTTTAATTAATCTCATTATCATTAAAACACTCTGACGATATGGATGCTGGAGAATTTAACGTTCCAAAGTCGGCTTACAAGTGTCTTTAGCAGGCCAACAGGAGTGTAAAACCTTTCTATTATTATATTTTAAAGGAAATGGAGGATTTTTGAGCAATATACCGGTTAAAAATAATATGTGCCATAATGTTTAATCAGGAAAAGTTAAGGAATATAAAGATGTTATTCATTTCATGAAGGCATATACGATATTAAATCATTGGACAATATACATGGTCATAAAATTATTGTATTAGATGATTTAATGCACAAATTGAATTTGGAAATAGCAGAAGCGTTCACAGTTTATTCTCCACCAAATCTAAATATTCGTGTTTTTTCATAACACAGAATATTTTTCATCAAAGCAAGCTATGCGAAGTGTTTCTTTAAACACCCAGTATTTACTGTTGTTTGACCAGAGAAGAGAATGAGTCCAAAATAATGTATTGGCAACTCAAATGTTCCCCTTCAAGGAATAGAGTTTCTTAAAAGTAATATAAAGAGGTACTTCAATCCCTCACGGTTTTTGATGTGTTACTTCACCCCAACAAAACACGTACAGAGTGTTGCTCCGTACCAAATCTTCCTATGAGATCGAAACCTGTATAACTCCTGAATAAGATGAGTGCTCTAGTTGCCAAGTATTTACCTCTTATAAAAATTTAAAAACTGAAACCATCTGAAAACGTAATGAATTAGGAGGATGAGAAATCATCCAGTGTGTATGTGAGTCTGCTAAAATCCTTATAAAAGGAATTGTTCCTTTACAGGCATCAGAAGGTAAAGCTGCGTCGTAATAGAAACATCATTAAAAACTCTCCTTAACATAAAAAATCTGAAAAATAAAAAGAAGTTAATTACAGAGAGGAGGCGGTGTATTCCTTCCATTACTCTTTTCAGTTATAGCTCCGCTGATAACAAAGTGGATGTCCCCATGATGAAGAAGGTTGCTGTAATTCCATATAATGAGTATGAGAAAATGAAGTATAATAATACATCATCTGTACAGAATTCAGTTCCTCAGATTCATCATTCACAACCTCTATATGACCAGTTATTGACTCACACTGTGCAAAATCCACAATCACAGTTTCATCATTCACAACCCCGATATACGCAGATATTACCACACAATGCATCGACATTACAATCTCTTTCACATCAACAACAGTTGCACCAACAGAATCCCTATATTGTGAACGAATCATTATCTTTTCAGCAACCTCTACCTCATAGCTTATATGATTCTAAAGTTGATCAGATAACCAATTACGAGAAAGAGGTGCACAGGATATTAAATTCAGACATTAACATCCATGAGAAACGCATCTTATACCAAGATGCCATACAATTGATAGATTTTAAAGACTTGCATCTACATTCATCACTACGTATTCCGCAATCCGTGATGAGAATACCTAATGAAGTAAAACTTGAAGTGAAAAATGAAGATAAATTTAAAAATATCCTAGAGGAGAGCTTACCTATTAGAGTGCGTAAATCAGGAATAGCTTTATATAATATTTTCAAAAGAGGTATTAATCTTTGAATGAATCAGGGGCAGATGTAATGATGATGAAATAGAGGTTCAAATATTGTGGATTTGATAGCTGATCTCTCACGTAACTGGAAGAAGGATCCTGTAAAAGGCTGGAATGAGATCAAACAAGAACTTCAGACTATTAATTTTCCCAGAACTTTAATCTTAAATACACGACGACTAGCAGACTTAGATAATATCCCCATGACACCAAGACCTGATTCAAGTCTCTCAGGCATTTCTTACGCTTCAGATAAATTTAAACGTGTTACCAGAGGAAGAATAAGAAAACACCTTATAATAAACCTAATTGGATTAAATCGTAATATAATATAATGTAATATAATATATTATAATATATATATATATATATTATATATATATATATATATATATATAATATAATATATATATATATATATATAATATATATATATATTTAGTTGTAATGCCTGTGTATATATTATTTATTTAGTTGTAATGTCTGTGTATAAATAACATGTTATTTTAAACTTTTTCTTACCCTTGGACTTTATATCATTTTGTGACAAATATATATATATATAAGTTAAATATAATATATATATATTAATAATATATATCTATATATATAACTACTAATATATATATATTATATTAATATAATATATAATACTATATATATATATAAAGCTTTACATGGTGTCGTCAATAGTCAACATGGAGGCGAGGAGGTGGTTGATAGTATTTACTTCAATCTGAGGGATCCAAATAGTTTGGGGTTTCACTAGGTTTGCTTTAAGGTTTCCTATTGAGAAAAAAAAGAGTTAAAAAAAAATTTTAGAGGGTGAAGAGCATTTACTCTACATAAACCTGTAAGAAAAAATTTCCTACACGGAAAAACATCGCTCCCAGGTCGATAGTGTATGGCAGATAGATTTAACTGAAATGATTAAATATAGTTCTTAATAATGAAGGCTTTCAATACATACTTTTTACTATTAACGTATACTCTAGATACTTATGGTTAAAGCCATTAAAAGATAAAAAAATCCAAGACTGTGAGTGATGCAATGAGAGAAATTATAGAAATGGAATGTAGGTGGCCAAAAATGTTCTGGTCAGATAGGGGCGGTGAGTTCTTAGGTAACGAGTTTCAAGAATTAATCAAAGAGTATGATATATGGTATTACAATACATTCTCAGTAAATAAGGCAGCTATAGTTAAAAGAGTCCAGCGCACGATTAAAGAGCGTATGCATAGGTATTTTAACTAAAATGGAAATACTTCTAAGTATATGTTATACTGCACTATTAGCCTATACTTATATCCAAAGCTTACCTATAAACTATAAAGACTACACCTTTAAAATGTTAAACTGGATAAACCTGATATTCACAGGTAAAAAAAGTAAGAAAAATTAAAGATAATTCAAGAATAAAGGTAAACGATTATGTAAGAGTATCTCGAAATGATGATAGGTTTTAGAAAACGGATACGAAGCTGGATGGACTAGCAGAAGTTTTTAAAGTTTGTAAATACATAGCTCCATACTGATGGTTTAAAATTATATTACTGGAAGATTTAGATGGCGAAAAGATAAAAGGTGGATTTTATAAACAGGAAATACAGAAAGTACGATTTAATCCAAAAGTAAAATGTATATAAAAATAGGAAAAATATTAGGCTTACAAAAGGTCGAGGCCGGTCTAACAGTATTGTGCAAATGGTGGATTACTCTGCTAAGTTAATACTTATATAAAAGCAAGTGAAATAAAAACATTAATCAGTTGCCATTATAACCATGGAGAGTGTAGATCACTTCTATTTATCTCCCGTTTCGCCTCTTGGATTTACCTCTGATAATAAACTCTCGGATTTTACAACTGTGTAATGAATCCTATACAGCTTGAAAGAGAGGTATACGAAAGTAGGAATATGTGAAATGATATTAATAACAGACATAGAAAATTTCCTCAAACTTTTGGAATGGAGGTGTACAAAGTGTAAGAAATGTGTTGAAACTATATTAAAAAGTGAAAGATACTCGTGATCTGAAAAGGACTACAATTGGTACAAAGCTGAATGCGACTACAATTGGTACAAAAGAATACTTCTTTGAAGAATTTGCTCTGCGGAGGGCATATTTTAAATCGGTACCTGCTATTTTTAGTTATTTAAACGATCTCTTTGATATGAGTATTATGTGTAAGGACTTGGTATACAAAACTGATATGCGTACCTATGAAGATAAAGTAATAATATCTTTAAGAACAAAAGTAAGTGTAAACCAGCGAGACCGTTATATGTTTTTTTCTCAGACGATCACCATGGCAACGTAAACATATCCGTAAACGTGATGGTGAGTTGGATATACTTCATGATATCCTTACTATGTTGAAGAGGGTTATACTATCTGTGGAGAATAACCCCATGACTCGGCATGAACAAAACGACGAAGCAGACAGAGTACTGCATTATACATGTACCCCCTCCGAGATGCTCAACCATCCAGGTATGGCTTATGTATATACAAATATAATTGATCATCAATATGTAGGTAATACTAAAGCTCCTTTATTAAGAGTAGTATATTTTCCCAAAGAGAGTAAAGTTATAACATTCCCTAATGTTCATTATCTTCCTCTGAATAGATCAAATTTTGACTCTGTACGCTTGCATATAAAAGATGTAGAAGGAAACCCCTTCCCCTTTACATACGGGGCATTGTTGTGCAAAGTTCATATTAGAAAGAAACAGATGCAGTAACTACAGCATAATGGATTATATATAAGAGGTGTAGTCAGTTATATTTTTTTCATTCATTAACATACTCTCACAGTGTAAAGATAGTATAAGAAAGACGTTCCTGTAATAATGGAAGATGAAAGGGTGTTCAGAGGGTTAAAAATGCAGAGGGGGTATGGTCTGGGTGGATTTTTTGCCAAGTTATGGAGAAGTGCAAGGCCTCTACTCAGGAGAGGTGGGGAATATATAGGTAAAAAGCTATAAGACAGGTTTGATACTATCTCAAGATATTGCGGCAGGACTTAACCCCTTGCATATTAAAAAGACGTATGCCGATGTTCAGATGAGATGTTGGATGATGTTAAGCGTAAAATAAAACGTAAAATGTCAGGTCAAGGGCGAGGGGGCAAGAAAGATTGTCATAAAGAAAAAGCCTAAGCGGAAAAAACTCTAAAAGAAAATGTATTGATGTTTTGCTTATTTAATTCAACTGTTAACTTTTACAGTGAGTTGCGTTATTCTCGTAATAAGTAACGTTTTTCATGGAAATTGTTCATTATACGGCAGAGCTCAACACATATCAAGATGCATTTCCTCATCCTTCTAGTCCTGATTGTTGTAAGAGTGAATTGGACTCTCTCTCCATAAACCCTAACCCAGATTAGGTAAGCGATCAACTTTTATCAGTACAATAATCCTCTGATTCAGCCATACAGAATGTTCCTCTAAGAGTTCAATATTCCAGGCACTTCTGATCAATACCTAGAAACATTATGTGTTTTTATATGTAAAAACGAATTTGACAAACCCTGATGGTACAGATCTTCCTTCGGGTGACGACCATATAGTATATACAGATTCAAATTTCCTGTTACATGTTTCACTCAGGTTGAAGTCTATCTTAACGGACTCACTTGGTGCGTCAGCGGCTAATTATCCTTATAAAAGCATATAGAGCATTTGTTAAATTATTCAGACGACGCTAAACAGTCTCATCTCCCAATCATGTGGTTTTTATAGTTTCAAAGATGAGGCTGCAATATAGATAAAGCAGCTAAAGTCATAAATAATACTTATGATTTTACGGTCGATTAAATGGTGATAGTCTCTCTCAAAGAAGACTCATTCTAACCATCTTAGATACTAGAATCCTTTAACCCGATCAAATCCTGAAATTTGCTCTTAAAATAAAAGTAAACCTACTGCTACAGCTGTATGTCCCGAACCTTCAAACTGATGGAGGCTTATCTCTATGTTAGAAAAGTAAAATTATCACCACAGCGTCATTTTTGAAAATTGAAAAGTCGCTTTTAAATACTACAGCAAAGTATCCTATTAAGAGAGTTGAAACCAAGATATTTAATTTCACTCAAGGATTATCGAGTATCAATATCCCTAACATTGTGAACGGAAATTTACCACAGAAAGTAATAATAAGGATGTGGAACATGAATCCTACTCAGGGAATTATAAAAAGTCACCCTATAAATTCACACCTTTTGGACTTAGGGGTATTAGTTTACATGTGAATGGATTACCTCACGGACGTGATTATGAAATGTTAAACAACGGAGACCTATCTCTCTGTACCGTCCTTTTAACGGACTTATAGCCAATACTGTATCATGTAATGATAGTGGGACAGGCTTAAATCTTGAAGAATATGCAAAGAATAGTAATTTATACGCCTATGATCTTACTGCAGACCTTTCAGCTTGTAACGCCTATCATTTAAACATTTTGAGAAAGGGTACATTAGGACTAAGTCTCTCTTTTGGCTCAAGTCTACAATCACCCATTACTGTAGTGGTCTATCTTGAACATCCTCAGCTTCATTAAAATTGACAGAGTAGCAACGTGCTTTTGAATATTAAGATGAATGAAGAGGAATAAATTTGGTGTTTTAAACCAATGAACCTTGCTTCTTTAGGAGTGTTCGTATTAATGAAGTAGACAATGTAAAGCTGGAGAAGGATACCTGCTTCGTATTCAATACTCACCTCGTCACATCACCTCAACAGGACATTGGATTTTCGTTTATAGAGCAAAAAACGATACTGTTTACATAATTGATTCTTTTGAACTTTAAAAATTTAAATTGAATAATCATTATATCATCTAGTTTTAAAATATAATAATGTAAGTTATGTAAAAACTATGTCTTACCCCGTTCAAGCCCTTATATTCTAATTTATGTGTAGTCCTATTGTATTTATTTTTTTTCAATTTTAATTTTGTTTTAATAAACTTGTAAAATATCATTTGATCTTAAAATTTTATGTCAAGATTTTAATAAGTTTTCTAATTATGTAATAAATCTTTAAAATGAAAAAAGCGATTTTACTACCCTTATAAAACTCGTATATATATATATATATATATATATATATATATAAAATTATATATATATATAATATATATATATATATATTATATATATATATATATATATTATATACATTATATGTTTTTTAATAAAATTCGTACAATTTTAGTAAAATAAAGACACTCAGTGTTTTTCTTCTTACATTACAATTTTTAAAAAAAGTATTAAAATAAAAAATATAAAAGAAAACATAATGTTAATAAATATGATGTAAAGCAGTAAAACAAAGCCTTACTAATCCCTCTGTTGCTAGGCAATTGAGCTATTGATTTACTGTTTTACTGCTTTAAGGTCTGTAAAGTATATGTTTTTAATAAAAAATGAATGACTCATAGTATATTTGAAAAGAAATTCTTTGAATAGTTTACATTGATATCATATTTATCGTTAGCGCTGTAATATTGCGCCTGCGGGCGCACACGGCGGTTACGCGGAAATATTGCGCCTGCGGGCGCACGCGGCGGCGGTTACGCGGAAATATTGCGCCTGCGGGAGCACGCGGCGGGGGTCACCTGCGGACGCGGACTCAGAAACGTTTGCGATCACTGCCCAAATGTGTAACTCTTTAGATATATATTCTGTCGGGCTAGAAAAAGGCTAACTCATAGTAGGAAGTAGTCTAGCAACTTATAATATACACCAATCGAATCATGATACCTTATAACATAGGGGTAGGCACCAATATTAGGGCTGTTCTATGATCAGGGTAGGCTAGAAAAAGCTAACTCATACTAGGAAGCATCCTAGCAACTTATAATATACACCAATCGATTCTCTACCTTATACTGGGGTAGACACCAATATTAGTGCTATTCTAGGCTCAGGGGAGGCTTGAAAAAAGTGGCACTCAGTTGACACTATGTGGCACTCACATGGCACTATGTGGCACTCATTGGCACTCATAGAACACTAATAGAACACTCCTATACACTCCTTACAGTGATTGGCAACCATCAAAGTTGAACCGTCAAAGATGAACCATCAATAAATCTGAGTCATCAAAGCTGAACCATCAATAATTCTGAGGCATCAATAATGCTGAGCCTTCAAAGATGAGCCATCGAAGTTGAGCCATCAAAGCTGTGCCATTAAAGCTGAGGCATCAAAGCTGAGGCATTAAAGTTGAGGCATCAAAGCTGAGGCATTAAGATATCGAGTGTGAGTGTAAGTGTCTATGGGTGAGTGTAAGTGTCTATGGGTAAGTGTAAGTGTCTATGGGTGGGAGTAAGTGTCTATGGGTGGGTGTTTGTGTGCATAAGTGTCATAGTGTGTGTGTGTAGGTGTAGGTGTGAGCTAGGGTGGGGGTATGTATCTATGGCGGGGTTGGTGTGTGTATATATAGGGCGGGTGTATGTGTCTAGGTATGTATGTATGTGTGTGTAGGTGTCTATGGGTGGGTGTATGTGTGTATAAGTAGCCTAGCGGGTGTGCGTGTGTGTATAAGTAGCCGTGTGTTTGTGTGTGTAGGTGTAGGTGTGAATGTGGATGGAAATAAAATGAATTCAAGTTAGGACAGATACATACAGGAGCTCAAGTTAGGACAGTTCCCTACAACAGGTACTGCGTCAGGTATCTGCATGAGTTCGATTTAATCCCACTTAATCCCTCACGAACCTTTATGAAAGGTCAATTTCGGACCTTGATACGGTATCAAGGCCCGAAATATCAAGGTCAAAACATCAAAAGGGGGGCTAAGCCCCCCTTGGGGGCCAAAGGGGGTCCAAAAACTAATTGGGGACACGTACGACGGTTGCTACGCAACTGTCTGGCGCACCCCTTCTTCAAAGGGGTGCCAAAAAGCGGGTATATATATATATATATATATATATATATATATATATTCATATATATATATATATATATATATATATATATATATATATATATATATATATATATATATATATACACATTGGCTTACGGAATGCCTCCGTACTACTATGGGAGTTTATGGGGAATAATTGTAATTTTGAATTTTCGTTTATATATATATATATATATATAATATATATATAATATATATATTATAATATAATATATTATATATATATTATATATATATATTTATATATATATATATATAAATAATGTCATATCGTATATATATATATACGATATATATTATATATATATAATTTATATATATATATATATTATATATATATATATATATATATATATTATAATATATATATATATTAATATATATATATTATATAATTGTTAGAAATTAAATAATTTAGATAAATTATTTAATTATCCAAGTTAGGTATAATCGAGAATTTCAAAATATGGCAATTCAAAAAAATTTAGTTATTACATTCGAGAAGTCAAAATCTACATATATATATAAATATATGTATATTTTTAAAGCGATACGAAAACAAATTAATTCTTCAATAAGTTCATAAAACGAGAAAGAAATATATTCACACCATGAAATTTAGGCAAATTATAAAAATGAAACCTCAGCATGCATAATACTGGGAAAAGACGGCAGTATATGTATATTTAGAATAAAAGTATTTCTGAAGATTATCCGTCTTTTTGTTTTTTAACAAATTATCGCAGTTAGTTGGATAGTTATTTGAAAATTACAAATGAGATATAGAATCATTACAACATTGAATTTCCCAATCCAAAGAATATTAACATAACTTAAATGCACACGTTATGGGACCCTCCATCGGAAAGAGCATCACGTAAGTGGCAGAATAATTAAGAAGTCCCGCTCAATAGATCGTAGCTTCAGTTATCAGTGCCTTCGACTACTGAACCACGAGTGATTAATGACCAGGTGGTGAGGAAATAAGTGACCATAAACAGACAGGGACACTCGAGTCACGATAGAATATGTCCACAGGACTAGATGAGTGGAAGAATTGATCACATGTGCTCCAGCACCGATAAAATGAAACTCAAGCCCGGATCCAAAAATGCAGTTATCAGATATCGTGTGTAAACTATTAAATTAGCAATGAAAAATTTATTTAAGAGACTATTGTACCAGAAAATTATAAAAGCAGGGTACACATACCCTTTGGCGGGGAATTGAGCTCTTCAATTTGAATTATGACCGTAGCAGAATAGCTACTACACAGTATTGAGCTCTTCAATATGAATTATACACATACCCTTTGGCGGGGAATTGAGCTCTTCAATTTGAATTATGACCGTAGCAGAATAGCTACTACACAGAATTGAGCTCTTCAATTTGAATTATGATCGTAGCAGAATAGCTACTATACAGTATTGAGCTCTTCAATTTGGGATTATAATTGTAGCAGAATAGCTACTCTTCAAAATACCTCTTGTGCAATATAATATAACTTTGCACGTAATATATCAATTATTTTCCCTAGCTGAAATGGAAAGGTGAAAATGAGTCTCTAGAAAAAAAATATTGTCATGTATATTCCTATAGAATACGCATGACATTTAACTTAGCTGATTCAGCCGTTCTGAGCTTTAGCTCCCTTCTCCAGGCACGTATTGACTTGACCTCCACTTCCATACTCTTGACGCTCATCAAATCCACTCGGAGCAAAGGCAATCACCTGATAAGGGGAAAAAAAATGAACACTGGTAACACCGTAATAAACGGGCCCAATTACAATATATTATATATATATTATATATATATATAAACTATATATATATATATAATATATATATATATATTATACTATATAATATATATATACTATATATTATATATATATATAGTGTGGGTCTACCCAAAACCAGAAAACATGGCAAGTGGTCTACGAGACAAAAAACTTTTGGGACCTCTGGTTTAAAATGATGTTTGGTAGTCTGCGTCTTAAGTAGTTTTCTGTTAGTGTCGTGTGAACTTTTTTGGTGTTTGTTGTTTGTTTTGATGGAGGTGGAATGTTGTTCAGAATTTGTTTGTTATATAGTTCAGGTTAAGAATGAGGTTGTTTAAGTCTGTGGTGGGTGGGGGGAGAGAGTGCAATGTGGCATGGGTGTTTGTGTTTTGGAAAAGAATTGTGTGCTTATCATGTCCAGGTGTGTCTCTATGGGTAGAATTTTGGTTTCTTCGTGTAGTTGTTGTAATGTTGTTGATGTGTATCCTGTTATGATTCTTAGAGCTTTGTCCTGTGTCGTTTGGATTTTCTTTGTTATTTTCAGTCAGTAGTGGGTGCCAAGTTGGAGAAGCGTAGTTTAGATTTGGTCGAATGTATTGTTTGTATATGGTGGTGGATGTTGATTTATTGTTTGTGAAGTCTGTGCCAGCGATGGTTCATAATACGTTCAGTTTCTTGTTTGCAGATGAAATTATGTTGTCTGTGTGTTTTGCGAAAGTGAGATGCGTGTCAAGTGTTACTCCGGGGATTTTGGGAGCTTTTTTAAAGTGTATAGCAATGTTGTTTAGATAGACTTGGGGGGGTGTGGCGCCAAGGTGGCGGTCGGTGATGATTAATGATATTGAAGATTTGTTTGGTGAGGTGGACATTCTGTTTTCTGTTAGCCATGTTTGAGGTTGGTTGATATATTGTGTCAGGTTTGTGGCCGTGTTTAGGTTCTGGTGGGTAGTAGCTACGGTGATGTCATCTGCGTAGGTTGACTTATTATGATTGTGTGGTATGTTTGTGGTTGTGGGAGATCAGCCTTGAATAGTGTGGGGAATAGTATTGCGTCTTTGGGTACTCTGTTGTTGAAGTTACTGTTCTGGATTTCGTATTGTTTGTTTGTATTTGTACTGTTCGCTCTATTATCTATATATATATATATATATTATATATATATATATATATATATATATTATATATTATATATATATATATGTTATCTATAATATACTATACGCTATATATAATTATATATATATATATATATATATATTTCTGCAATATTTCACATATTGCAGTTTACGGCATAGTGTATAACACTAATCTCAATACACACACACTTCACTACAACATAAGCCAGCACTACAACAGAACAGTATATTCACAAACAAATCACTCTTCCTCATGCTTCACGCATTGGAAAAGCCGCGTACTAGGATGCGAACCCACGCCTTACGGTGGCAAGCATTCCGACTACGTCGCGCTGAAGCAGGGCTTGCTATCGGGCCTAAATATTCCTGCACCTTCCACTTGGTCAGAAAACATACAAATACTTTCCCTGTACCAATTACGCTCGGGATTAAGAGGCTACGCTGGTGATAAATATATATAATATTATATTATATATATATAATATATATTATATATATATAATATATATATATATATATATATATATATATATATATATATATATATATATATATGTTACTTGTTTACAGGTTATAAGACAACTGGGTGCAAATGTTTCTTAGGAAAGGATTTCATGTAGGGTCTTTTGGCTATGTTGTTATGCTCTTTCTCACCTAATTTTGTTTTTACTCAAATATATATAAACATTCCTTATAACCTGTAAACAAGTAACATAACACAATTGATTCAAGAATTTAGTTGTTAATATATTTTATAAAATAAAAAAATGTTCAGGTTGCCAGACGTTTGTCTCCGGCTGTGTTGGACTATGTTGGTGTTGGTGGAACAGTCGAAGTCTCTTAAAAATCAATACTCAAATAGGTTTTAGTTTAAAAGAACACTTTAACTGAAGAGGTCAATTATTGACGAAAGCTATTAATAAGTGTTCTTAGGTTTTAAAAAAAGAATCTTTACCCTGTAGGGTTGATATGCTGTTTTAAACTTAGTTTTTCAAATTTAATTATAAGGTTTTAAATAATAACGATGTATAATAAAACTATTCAATTAATATAAACAGTTTTAAAATCCTAAAAACGCTCATACAAAAATGGGTCAAAAAACAATAGACCAATAACTTCTCAAGGGTGTAACCTAACAAATACATATTAAAACTACGTATATAGTAGTAATTTAAAATATATATATATATATATATATATATATATATATATATATATATATATATATATATATATATATATATATATATATATATATATATATCTATATATATATATTCTTTCTTCTTTATCTACCTTTTTTCCCAAATTGGGAGTAAGTGCCACAAAGATCGAAAGAAAAGCAATAGGGAGAATATGACAAATTCGAAAAGAAAGCCAGCTTACGCCCCAATCTTACCATTAATTAGTGAGAAATCGTCACAGACAGAAAATCTACCCTAGAGCTTTAATGGGACCGCGACGGACCCTCACTATGGTAAAAATCGTCAATGTAAGGGTTCATCTTTGGCCCAGGTGCGCCACAACCATCCCCCATACAAACCAATATATATATATATTATATATTATATAATATATATATATATATATAATATATACTATATATATATAATATAATATATATCATATATATATATATATATATATATATATATTATATATATATATATATATTGTAATTAAAAACTATTATAATAAACAATCAACAATAGTTTATTTTTAATTTAATACAATCAACACTTGGTTAACTTTCTACAAACATTTATTGTACTTATATTTCAACTAAGCATTAAAATGTTAAAAAATCTAATTTTAATATCCAAAAATCGGAGAGTCGAACTTCAAGATTTCTTCCACCATGATCTCTTTT
>JABUQX010006935.1:22500-40215 GCA_015478945.1 Trachelipus rathkii
CACCATTATCATAACACTGCCATAAAAGCTTCCTATTAATCTCTATCATACCGTCTGTTGGAAATCCATAAAACTTAAATACATTTATTCTTCTTCTCCTCATTTTCTCAATCATTTGTTTCAATGAAAGATTTGATCCACACATCCTCTAACCACTCTAAACGCACCTTGTTCTCACAATCAGTCTTCAGTCACTCGACGCACTCTTTCGAACCAAAATTCCAAGCATATACCTTCCTACACAGGGTTGTGGAAGTCATTCAAAAATTTTCCGACTCCGACTCACCCTCTTCAAAATTACCGACTCAACTCCGACTCCGACCTCTTGAAAATTACCGACTCCCGACTCCACCCTTTTGAAATACCGACTGCCGCTCCAAACCTTTTGAAAAATTACGACTTTGCTCTGACTCCGATCCACCTCTTCAAAATTAACCGACTCCGACTCCACCTTTTAAAAATGCCGAATCCGACTCCACTCTCTTCAAAACAACCGACTCCGACTCCACAACACTCAATAAACTTATTCCCCTATAATTTCTACAGTTCCCCCCTTTTTCTCCTTACCCTTATATAAGGGTACTATACCGCTCTCCTCCAAGCCCTTGGAACTATACCCTCCATAAAACGCTTTATTACACGACTTCCAAATCCAATCAATCGCCATCTCGCCTCCGTTCTTGATATTTACCAGTAATTTCATCTGTACCTGCAGATTTACCATTCCTTCAACTTTTCTCACTCTACCCATTACCTCCTCCTAACTAATAAGCTCCCCAAAATACCTACTTTTTTTCTGCACCCTCAAACCTACCCCACATTCACTATCACCTCTTCATTACTCTTAATATTGTGCAGATTTTCGAGTGTTCTTTCCACAACTCCCCTCACATCCATTTCATCAGTTACAAAAGCACCATCCTATTCATTATTCTAAGAGATTCCCCTATTCGCGCTTCCTTCCAGAAGAGCTTCTATTCCCTTGTAAGTCCCATTCATCCTCCTTCAAACTGTTCATTTACCTCTTGTTTTCTCCTACGTATGCCCTTTTAGTATTTCTTTTCTTCTCCTTATATAATTCCCAGCATCTTTCTTTTGAGATTCATCATTTGCTTTTAGTACATTCAACACGCCTCGTTTGTTACCTTGTACGCGCTTTCATCACCCTTCATTCCAACCATTTACTGTTAACATTCTTACTTCCTAACTTTAGCACATCACACACTTCCTTTGCCTACTAACAATTGCTTTCCTTCATTTGCCCCGACCGATCTCGTTTCCAGTATCAACTTGTTCACATTCACCGATTTACTTGCGAGCGTTCTTACATACTTATCCTTATGTCTGTTCACTTCACTTTCCTTAATTTTACCTACTTCATTTCGTATCACCTTCCTCTCCATCCAGCCCCCACTAACTTAATTCTTACATTAGAACAACAATATATATATAATATATATATATATATATATATATATATATATATATATATATATATATATATATATATATATATATATATATATATATATATATATATATATATATATATATATATTTATATAATTTTTTTATCTTAACTCTGGATATCATTTTAAAATTATCCTATTCTGACAGATTTTAGACTTCTTTATAAATATTTTATTTAAAACATTTTTTTTTACTGCCAGTTTCAAACTGATTCAGCAATCTTTTTTTAATCGGCTAGAACGCTAGTTACTTATTGAAAGAAATTAAAAGAAAATTTACCTATTTTAGAATCACCTTATTCAACATACACCCAAGTAGCCTCTGCAGAATTTGAAACCATTTTATAATTAAACGATATTTAACTTTAATATTTAAAATAGACAATATGCTTTGAGACAAATATTTATTAAAAATTCAAATGAAGTTTAACCTTTCAATAAGTAATAAAAGTTACAATTAAATCCGCTAATATCTTAAAAACTGATACAATAGACCAAATCAACCAATTTTCTTCATATTCAGGTTGGTGTTGTAACTTTGTTTAAGAGGGGTAGATTATCATTTGATTGGAAATTGAGTGTTCAAATTATGTTCAATAAAAGTTGCACACAAACAGAAATTGGCCAATTTGTTTGAATTTTTTTTTTAAATAAATGCAGCAATAAATATTAAGTTTGAATTTTAGGTGTAGATGTCAGAGCCTATTGTGATAGATTTTTTTAATCTTGTCATTTTGCCTTTTGTAGATGGTATTCTTTCCATTGGGATTTTACTATTCCTCTTAATCATTAAATGTTTAAAACGGTTAATATCGTTTCTGCTATTGCATTTGAGATATGTAAATATACTGTAAAGTGCGAATTCTTATTGACTGTTATAGGTTATGGTG
This sequence comes from Trachelipus rathkii, assembly GCA_015478945.1. Classification (NCBI taxonomy): domain Eukaryota; kingdom Metazoa; phylum Arthropoda; class Malacostraca; order Isopoda; family Trachelipodidae; genus Trachelipus; species Trachelipus rathkii. Next base: position 24,860 of record JABUQX010006935.1, read on the forward strand.
GTAAATTTTGGAGTTACCAAACTTGTCCAACATTTTTATGAATATCGTCTAAATTCAAATCTGATATTGACATGCAAAACAAAATCTGTATGTCTAAAGCTAAGAAATTTATGTTAGATACTTTTATTTATTTTCCGATTTAATCAAGTTATGTTTAGATTATCCTGAAGTAAACTAATTTCAAAAACTCTTAATAAAGTCGTAGTTTTTTGTTATATTTTCAGAATAAGTACTTGGAATTACAGTCCTCAGGTGATAAAATGGTTGAAGTCTTGTGTTTTTCATTAGAAGAATGTGCAAGTTCCTTCAGAAATTTAATCAAAAGTGTTGGTAATGAAGAAGTTACTCATTTTAATTTTGAACATGGTGAACTTGCTTTGAAGAGCTTTAGTGATGAAATGGCTCATTCCGAGAAGGTAATATTAACATCATCATCATTATCATCCTCCCCCATGACTGGGGGTAAGGTGCAAGACCAGGGTTGCAAAAAAAAAGTTTTTTTTTTAAATTGCCCGGCACACCCGGGTTTTTTAAAAAAAACTGGGTTTTTTGGGCAAAATGGACAAAATAAATTTTATAAAAAATTTAAAATTTATAATATATATGTTTATATTATTTAATATTATATAATATAATATATATATATTATATATATTATAATATTATATATATATATATATATATATATATATTATATTTATATATATATATTATTGCCGATAATAGCCTATAGCTAAATGGTGAGTTTAAAAAAAAATTAGCATATATATAATATATATAATATATTAATATATATATATATAATTATATATATATAGAAAATCTAAAAATATTGTACTAATATTTGATAAATTATATCGATATATATATTGTATAAATTATATATAATTATATATATATATATATATATATAATATATATATTATAATATTATATATATATATATATTATATATATATATATAATATATATATATATTATATATTATATTATATAATATATAGAGTGGATCGAATAACCGCAAATGCGAAGCAACCGTGCATATTTTGACAACCGCAACCGCGGTTGTCACTGGTCTACACAACAGCAACCGCGGTGTTACTGGTCTTCACAACGACGCTTGTCAGGAATTATCTTTTTAAAAATACTCTCTTATGCCTTAGCCTTAGAGTACGCAATATAGTATATATATTTTTTTTTTCAAAAAATTACAAGTATCTAATTATAGAAAAATACTTCACGAAATAAATCGGAATTTCCATCTCTTAGCTTTTCGCACAGGAGAAAAAAAATGAGTGTTAAAGATAAAGAAAAGAGCGTGTGGTGGGAGTTATTCTTGAGAAAGTCAAATGAATTTGCCAAGTACAAATTGTGCAATAAAACCTATTCTCGCAATTCGCAAAGGAAGAACCACCACTAGTTTAAAAAATCACCTACGATCGTTGCATGGAATAGAATATAGAGAACTTTGTGAAAAAGAAAAAGTATTATCTGAGAAGAGAGAAAGAGAGAGAAAAAAAAGAGACCTCTGCAAAAAATGAAAATTGATGCAAAACTTAAATCTCAATCTCTAGAGGAATCCTGTAAAAAAATTAAATCTTAGAGCAATGATAATTGAAGATAAAAATTACTCGATTATCGAGCAGCAGCTAGATAATTATTATGCAGGAGCTTCCCTTTAGCTGTGATGAAGGCATTGGTTTTATTCAATTCGTAACTCTAGCTAACCTACAATATTAAAAATAAACAGTGCCATTATTAAGAGAACAAAGCAGAGGTCTGCACCCGCAGCTCTTTTGTTAGTCAGCAATACGCAATTCCGCTAACCTTGTTTTACATTCCGCAGTTAGCAATTCCGTAACTTTTTTTCTCCTTCGACAGTCCGTTATCACAATTCCGGAACTTTTTCTGCTTCGACAGTCCGCTATCGCAATTTCGCAACTTTTTCTGTTTTGCCAGTCCGATATCGCAAATCGGTTAATTCTATCACTAATAATTTTTTTTCCACTATTGAAGTTTTCAACAGTCCGCTAACCATTTATTGGTAGTTAAAAACATAATTTCCTATAAAATTACCTTACAATTTAAATATTAATTTATTTTTTATATTTTAATGATATATATATATATATATATATATATATATATATATATATATATAATATATATATTATATATATATATATATATATATATATAGGTCCTATTCTGTTTTACGACTCCGTCAGTTTTATTTTTTTTTTTTTTTTTTTTTTAATATATTGTTTACTATATTATACCAACAATGAATTTCAGTTGGTAACGGGCATGATTCAAAAGTTCGAAGTATTTTTAAATAATTTATAAAAAATTTTAATTTTTTTTGTTAAATATTTTTTTCAAAAATGAAATATCTCGAAAAGTACTACACTTACAGAAAAACCAATTACATATTTGGAATCAGCGTATAAGGCTTATTATAAAAATGTAAAAAAAAAAAAAAAAAAAAAAAAAGGCCTAATATATATTTTTTTTCGTATATGAAATATCTCGAAAAGTACGACACTTAGAGAAAAACCAATTACATATTTGGAATCAGCGTATAAAGCTTATTACAAAAATGTTAAAAAAAAAATTAAAAAAAAAAACTGCAAAAAAAAAAATAAATAAAATTTTTTAGGGGGCTCGAGCCGACGGGGGACAGAAGGGGGGACGTTTTCCATACCCCGTAGGGGAGGGGCGGGGAACCCCCGCGACACCCAAATACCAAAGAGCGGGGGTTCCGGAGACCCTCCCCGGAGGGGGGGAAATAGTCCTACCCTGTAGTTCCCCCGGAAGGCCGAGAGACCCCGACTCCTGCCATCTTTGCGGTTTACCCTTTGGGTATTCCTTTAGTTAAAAAAAAAAAAAAAAAAAAAAAAAATAAAAACTGACGGAGTCGTAAAACGGAAAAGGTCCTATATATTTTTGAAATCATGTTCGTTACCACTGAAATTGATTGTTAGGATCATTTACTAGAAATATATTAAAAAAATTTAAAAAAAATTCAAAACTGACGGAGTCGTTAAAACAGATAAGGTCCTATTAATATATATATATATATATATAATATATATATATATATATATATATATATATTATAATATATATAGTATATATATATAATATAATATATATATATATATATATTTGAAATAAAATCGATTGTTTTATTTCTTTTGCGGAATATCCTTTTCCTACTCTCTCTCTATTAATCGTAAATACCAATGGAGGAAGGAGATAATAAACTTTAAATTTTTAACAATATAATTTTAAAATAATAGGTTACAACAAATAAATCATTACCCTAATAGCTAAATATAAATTCATAAACATAAATGCAATCTGTAAATAAACATTACTAATATATAAAAGAATATTAACAAGTAGCTAAAAAATAATGTATAGTAATTTCATTAAATAAATATATATCTCACTTTCCCTTCAGGCACGTAAATAAATATCCAAATAGTTTCAATTCAAATAACTCCTAGAAATGTCCAAGAAATCTTACGCCTGCAAGAATTTCTAATTCTAGTCGAATGCCACTTAAGGACACCTTAAGAAATCACGTAGTCGAGAAAATCTAAATCCAGTGAAGCACTTAACATGTCTTAAGAAAAATCTCGTATTGTTTAAAAAAGTCTAAACTTTAGTAAAATAAATCATAAAATGTTTGGCAATTTTATATATTTTAATAAGCATCACTGCGACACAAATAAACCAAATATCTTTTCTTTATCATGAATTAATGTTAATAAAGGTTTGTAAATCGAAAACATGAAAACTTATACTTACAAGGTAAGTTACACTTTGACACCAACTCTTTTAGGCGAAAAGCTGACTCGTTTCGAATCAACATTTACGATTTCAATAAACCACATAAGTACTTTTGTCATCAGTCCAGGAATACATCAGCTTCACAAGTTAGTTTCAGCAAGTTTACTTGAAGGCTTTTTCTTTTACTCAAATCACTCGAAAAACAGGAGCATCCGATCATCAAACTTCCAGTTGACGTAAAAAATCCCAAGTTGTTGTTTACTACATCTCATCGTCACACAACACATCAAGATTAATTCTGACATTAATTTAGTATCGATTCCAGGTCCATTTTCAACCGATCCCATCCTCACCCGATCCCCTATAACATCAATAATAATTTTAATAATACTAATCTTTCTTCTTTATCTCTTTAAAAAATTGGAAAAAATTTAAAAATAATCACAATTTCTCCTTACCGAATCCTTCGGTTTTTTTTTTTTACTTCCGTTTAAGTACGACTTAAAGTTTCTTCTTAACCATCGTTTCTTCTTTGAGATGTCGAAGCAATCTAATCGCTTTCTGTAATAAATTACCTATTCTTACCTTTGTTTTCTTCCCCAGTCGATTCCCAACACACTCACCACTACACATCCGCTTAACCAACCGACTATCATTCATCCTTTCCATATGACCAAACCATCTCAACGTACTTTCATTTATTCTCTCATTTACCCCTTTCATCACACCACATAACTCTAATACGTTCATTCCTCATTTTTAAAATTTTTTTACCACCTAACACGCCCTAAGATTGTCCATCTGAACACATTGAACTTTAGATCTATACCTCTTATTCCAGACCATAGTCTCACTACTATACATTAATACAGGTACAAACATACTCTCATGTAATACCCTAGCGCACTCAAGACTTAGTCCTTTTACGTCCACCAACTATTTAATTGCACCAGCCACCTTCCTGCCATTCACAACTTTTCTACTACACTCTGCATCATCCGTTCCCTTTCATCCAACATATATCCTAAATATTTAAACTCAGACACTTGTTCCATCTGCTCACCATCTAACATAACTTCACACCCGAGGACTGTCCTCACTTACAATCATAACCTTACTCTTATCTACGTTTACTTTTCAAACCCCTGTCCTTTTATACACCCTGCCAAATCTCTCTACCAATTCCTCTCAACTCTCTTCAGATTCATCACACAAAACCAAATCATCCGCATATAATAGGTAGGGCACCCTCCACTGACCTCCATTCTCCATCATTCTAGCACCTTTCCTGCCACCCCCATCTCTAATTCTTTCCTAACCCCATCCATATACAAATTGAATAACCAAGGGGACATTAAAAACATCCACTGCTCACTCCGCCTTATTATATTAAAACCAATCAACTTTTGACCACCATTTATTCTTTCACACGCTTTACTATCGTCATACAAATTTTTGATTCCATTCAGAAGCCTATCACCAACACCATACATTACTAACACCTGCCATAGGGCTTCTCTATTAATCCTATCATACGCCTGTTGCAAATCCATAAAACCTAAATACAATTTATTCTTCTTTCTCATTTTCTGTCATTTTTTTCAATGTAAAGATTCGATCCACACACCCTCTACCACTCCTAAACGCACATTGTTCTTCACCAATCAGACCTTCAGTCACTCGACGCACTCTTTCGACTAAAATACCAGCATATATCTTCCCTACAACACTCAATAAACTAATTCCCCTATAATTCCTACAGTTCCCCTTATCTCCCTTACCCTTATATAAGGGTACTATTACTGCTCTCCTCCAATCCCTCGGAACTATCCCTCTATAAAACGCTTTTATTACACAACTTCCAAATTCCAAATCAATTCACCATCTCGCCTTTTCGTTTCTTGATCATTTCAACCAGTAATTAATCTTTACCTGCAGATTTACCATTCTTCAACTTTCTCACTCTACCCATTACCCCCTCCTTGCTAATGACCTCATCCCCAAAATACCTATTCCTTCTTGCACCATCAAACCCACACACATTCACTATCACCTCTTCATTATTGTTATTATATATATATATATATATAATATATTATATATATATATATATATATATATATATATATATATATATATATATATATATACTATATATATATATATATATATATATATATATATAATATATATATTAATTATTGAGTTTCGGGGAAAGTTACTAAACATTTTATATAGGCAACCCATTATTATAAAAAGAGAAAACCCAGTGAAAGGAGGGAAAACGTTGTTGAAGCCGTCTTTATTTTAAACGCCAAACTAAATTAAATATATCTCTCAAAAAGCTTGTACGAATTTACAATGTGTATTTGCTCTCTTCCAGCTTAAGGAGCGTTGTACTTGCTATATTCACTTTCTTTATATATATATAATACTAATAATATATATATATACTATATAAATATATATATATATATATAATATATATATATATATATATATATATATATATATATATATATATACTATATATATATATATATAGGTTAAAAGTTACTTAACGCCCACACGGAACGGGAGCTCGGATCAAAAAAAAGTTTTCACAGGTAGCCTCTATGATACATAAATAGATTTTAGGGGCGAAATGAATTTTTTTTTTTTACTGACCTGACCTAACTTAACCTAACCTAACCTAACCTAATTTCACCCCTAGAACAGGTAAAAAAAATCCTTTCGCCCCTTAGAACATTCTGTTTTATTTGTATTCATAGATGCTACCTTGAATTTTTTTTTTTCATCTGAACCTCCCGTTTCCGTGCGGGCGTTTAAGTAAACTTTGTCCACAGTATATATATATATATATATATATATATATATATATATATATATATTATATATATATATATATATATATATATATATATATTCATATATATTATAATATTATATATATATATATATATATATATATATATATATATATAGTAGGTGACAACCGGAGCGCTGCCACCGATTTCTCGAAGACTGTTTGAGATATCGTAATTAAACTTTGTATATAGGCTATTGAGCTGTTAAACTGATCACAGGCGAGTTTTCAAGTCGCTAGGTTGTATATAGGGGGTACCAACCCCGAGAGTGAAGGTGAAATATGTCGCTTACGCCCTTTTGCCGCTTATCAGCAACAGGTCAAGACGTATTGTTTAACAAAATCCCTTAACAAAGTGACCAATCTATCAAAGATACCAGCATCTTGAACTATGAATTGACACTATCTTCATCAAAAAGTGTCACTCGTCTCGAGTATAACATCATTTGAACTGTGAATAAACGTAGACATTAGCAAAATTCTTGGGCAAACCTAACATTACTGAACAAAAAACTTAACCTAGACTCGCGTTTCTAACATATCATCGTCAGTTAACACAGTAATATCTTACAAAACTCATCATTTCTCTAACAAATCAGTGTTAATTTCACACTGTCATAGTAATATTTAACATAACGTACCTAACTTATGAATAAACAGTTTTCATTAACCAACAGTATATATAGCAACACATCACCTCCCGAGAGAAAACCCAATGGGATGCGTCCCTTGAAAGGTTGTGAATCCTGAATGGGGGATCACCCCGAAGGGTGTAAGCGGCATTACCCCTCCGAAGGAGGGTAAGGCCTCAGCCCTTTGGGCTGAGGCCCAAAACCCGCATTTGTACGTTATATTCTTAGTTCAGGTTATGATATGTTAGCTTTATTGATGCTAAAACTTTGTTGCTTAAGCATATATTCGTAGGTCAGTATATAAAGAACTTATTTTTATGTTATGTTTATCCAAAATGATACTCGAAATATGACTCGAATCAATAGTTCAATAGATCATAGGCGGATGGGTGTGTAGGGGTTTGATTTACTGATTTACTGCTTTTAAAAATCAGTTAAACTATTTACGCTTTACTGTGATTTATTTTATCAAAAGAACTTATTTTTTATGTTATGTCAGGACTAAAATTTTGTTATTTTTTGTTATGTTTTGCAATTATTCGGATTTGGGATTATAATATTTAAACGAAAGGTTATGCTGAATTTTTTAAATATTACGTAAGTTGATGTAAAAAATTTGGTACGTAGCATTATATTCGTTGTCAGTATGGTGATTAGACAGGGATTATGCTAAAATTTTTGTTTAAATATTACGATGTTAATGTTAAAATTAACATTGATATGTTAGAGACATGCTTGAAAAATGTTTGAATAGGTTACGTTTTGTACGAAGTGTTAGGTACTTTACTGTTGTTAAGTGCGGAGATTGGTTAATTTTAGTAGTTTATTCGTACCGTATTGGTAGTTCCTGTTGTTAGGTTGTTGTTGTACATTATATTCTTTAGTTTAAGTTTTATGTTATGTTAGCTTTATTAATGTAAAAACTTTGTTACGTTTAGCATTTATTCGATGGTTTAGTATATAAAAGAACTGTATTTTTGTGTTATTTGGTTTTTAGCCGAAATGATACTCGAAATTTGACCTGAATCAATAGTTCAAAAGGTCATGGTGGGAGGGTGCGTGGGAGGCGCGGTGTTGATTGGTTTTGATTTACTGAATTTTGGGCTGCTTTAAAATCAGTTAACTATTACAATTTACTATGATATTTTATTCATAGAACTTATTTTTATGTTATGTTTGGATAACACTTTGTTATGTTTACAGTTATTCGATGGTCTGTATGATAATTAGACAAGGTTATGATAAATTTTTGTTTAAATATTACTGTGTTAATGTAAAATTAACTTATATTTATATTATATCCTTGGAAAAAGTATGAATAGGTTTACGTTTTGTATGCATGTTAGTTACTTTACTGTTATTAAGTGTGGAACTTTGTTAATTTAACAGTTTATTAAGAGCGTAAGTTGTGTTAGGGGTTTTGTCGTTGTAACATTTATTTTCTTGTTCAATATGATGATATGTTAGCTTTATTAATGTGAAAACATTGTATGTTAGTATATATTCGCTTGTTAGTATATAGAGAACTTATTTTTTGTGCTATGCTTATCCGAAATGATACTCGAAATGCGACGTAAATCAATAGTGTTAAATGTAAAAAATAACAATGATATGTTAGAGATATGCTGAAAAGAGTGCGAATAGGTTTCGTTTTGTACGCTGTGCTAGGTACTTTACTGTTCTTAAGTATGGAATGTTAATGTTAGTAGTTTATTCTGGCGTAAGGTGTGTGTTAGGTTTTGTCGTTGCTCATTATATTCTTAGTTCATGTAATGCTATGTTAGCTTTATTAATGTGAAAACAATGTTACGTTAGCAATATTCGTTGGTTGTTATATAAAGAACTTATTTTTTGTACTGTTTTATCCGAAATGATACTCGATATGTGACCTGAATCATTAGATCAATAGATCAAAAGGTCATGGACGGATGGATAGGGAGGGGACTGGTGGTTTGATGTACTGCTTTAAATTCGGTAAACTATTACACTTTACTATGATATTTATTCAAAGAACTTTTTTTTTGTTATGTTTGGTTAAAACTTATGTTATTTTTGTTATGTTTGCGATTAAAACTTTTCTCATTTGTATGTTATGTTTGGATAAAACTTTATGGTTTGCAATTAATTTGTGGGGTATATATATATATATGTAGGTTATGATAAAGTTTTGTTAAATATTACTATGATAAGGTAGAAAATTTGTTACGTTAACATATCTTCGGTGGGTCTGTATGATAATCGGACAAGGTTATGCTACATTTTTTGCTAAATGTGCTTGTGTCAATGTTTAAGATTAACGTTTAATATTTTGAGAAAAGCTTGAAACGTGATAATAGGTTAAGTTTTGCATTGGCAATGTTAGTTACTTTACTGTTGTTAAGTGCGATATTTTGTTAACGTTAAACAATTTATTCATGTTTAAGGTATGTTAGGTTTCTCGTTGTGGATTATATTCTTAGTTCAAATGATGCTATGGTAAGCTTATTAATGTAAAACTTTGTCGCCTTAGGCATATATATTCGGTTTGGTCTTGTATGATTAATTAGGTTAGGCTTATTTTGATAAGTTTTTTTTGTTAAAGGTTACTATGTTAATGCTAAATTTACAAACGATATGTTTAGAGATATGTTTTGACAAAGTATTGCTTAGGTACGTTTTTGTATGCTACGTTAGTTACTTCAATGTTGGTAAGTTTTGGAACTTTGTTAAGTTTAACCGTTTATTCACGCTTAAAGTATGTTAGGTTTGGCATTGTACATTATATTCATAGTTCAAGTGATGCTATGCTTGCTTTATTGATGTTGAAAAACTTTGTTACGTAGCATATATTGACCGATATGATAATTAGCCAATGTTGTGATTAAATTTTAGTTAAATTGTTAACCGTGTTTAATATAAATTAACTTTTATGTTAGGAGATTATGCATGACAAAGTGTGTGCAGTAGGCTACGTTTTTTTTGTATGTATGTTAGTTTACTTTACTGTTGTTAAGTGCGAAACTTTGTTAACTTATGTTTATCCAAAAATGATACACGAAATGTGACTTGAATCAATAGATCGATAGATCATAGGATGGTAGGAGACGATGAGAAGAGTAGGATGGATGGTTGATTTAATGATTTACTGCTTTTGGGTATGTAAAAACACAATTTTTTTACGTTATAAAAATAAAAAGAATAAAAATTTTTTTAGTAAAAACAAAAGTTTTAACGAAATAAATCAAAAAAAATTAAAAGTTTCTTTAAAAAAAAACAAAAAAAAAAGTTTTAAAAAAATAAAATTAAAAATAAAAGTTTTTAGAGTTGTTATAAAACAGACATTAGCAAAAAAACATAAAATGATTTTAAAAATTGTTATGTTGACCCTGTGAAAAACAAGAATCAAATGTATAGCTTAATGTTTCGAAAACGAAACCAAACAAGAATTATAGGTATTGCTTAATGTTTGAAAAGTTGGCGAGGAGTTTGAACAATTTTTCGACTTGTATCTGATAACTCTAGTTAAACAGGAACCACATCAGCTTCGTACATGTTCGTTTCTGTATTGCATGTTAGTTACTTTAGTTGCTATTAAGTATGGAACTTTGTTAATGTTAGCCATTTATTCGATGTTTAAGGTATGTTAGTTTTTTTCGTCGTTGTGGTTATATTCTTAGTTCAGGATATAATATGTTAGCTTTATGTTAGCTTTATTATTGGGAAAACTTTGTTACGTCAGCATATATTTGTTGTCAGGATGATAATTAGGTTAAGTTATGGGTAACTTATTGTTAAATGTTACTTTGTTAATGTAAAAATAAGTGATATGTTAGAGATATGTTTGAAAAAAGTGTGAATAGGGTACGTTCTGTATGCAATGTTAGTTACTTTATGTTGTTAAGTAATGAAAACTTTGTTAATGTTAACTGTTTTTTCGTGTTTAAGATGTGTTTAGGTTTGGTCGGTGGTGATACATTATATTCTAGTTCATTGTTATATGTTAGCTTTATTGATGTGAAAACTTTGTTACGTTAGCATTATATTAGTTGTCAGTATGATAAATTAGGTTAGGTAGGATAAATTTTTGTTAAATGTTACCGTGATACTGTAAATAACAGTGATATGTTAGAGATATGTTTGAAGAAAAAAAAATGTGAATAGGGTACGGTCTATGTTAGAGATATGCTTGACAAAGTGTTCATAGGTTACGTTTTTGTATGATATGTTAGTTACTTTCATTGGTGGTAAGTGGAAACTTTGTTAATCGTTAACAGTTTATTTTACGTGTTTAAGGTGTGTTAGGTTTGTCGTTGCACATTATATTATCAGTCAGATGATGCTATGTTAGCTTTATTAAGGTAAAAGCTTTGTCACGTTAGCTTGTACTTGTTGATCCATGTATAAGATAATTTGACAACCCTGTATAGATTAGCATTTATTCATTGATTAGTATGATATGTAGGTTATGTCAGGATAAATTTTTGTTAGGTTTTCTTAAAAAATTACTATGCTAATGTTATAAAACATGAAGACCTTAGCAAAAAACAAAATGTTTTTAATAAATTTATGTTGACCGTGTGACAAACAAGAATCAAAAAGAATTGCTTAATGTTTCGAAAATGAATCAAATGAGAATCATAGGTATTTCGTAATGTTTCGAAAAATGTGAGGAGTTTGAACAATTTCTCGACTTGTATCTAATAACTCTAATGAAACAGGAAATACAGATACAAAAGTGAAACGAGGGTGTGTAAAAGGTGGGGGTTTGAAAAATACCAAATACGAACAGAGAAAATGGATCGACTGTAAAACCTGATCGAGAAAATACATACCGTAAAACGGGTTAATTCGGTCCACGTGTGACTATTCGGACCACGTGGGGTAATTCGGTCCAGTGGCTCATAATAGCCTATACGATGTAAAATATATCTTTAAAGATGTAAAATAATGTGGTTTTATGTCTTAGGTATTAATTTTTTATGAAACCTATAATTTAAGTCCATTAATTTTGTGATTTTTTTTTCTGAGCACTATAAAATCGGGGTAAATTTTAGGCTTATTGCTAAGATCATACAGTTGCAAAAATATTGCTTACTACATTATTGGTACTAAAGATTATAGCTACTTAAAAATGTTCATAACCTTTTAATGCAAATCGTTGGAGTCATTCAGCAAGAGAATAAATATGTTTATTTATTAAAAATTGTAACACGGGGGCAAATTCGGTCCAGGTTTAAAAAATCTTTTGCGTGGGGCAATTCGGTCCACATTGAAATCTTCATTAAACATTAATTTTTTAATACTCTTTACAAAAAGGGATGGGGCACGAAAAATATAATGTTAAAAATAATTTTTACACTTTTACAGCAAGATAGGTAGGTAAAATTTTTCAACATAGGTCCATATTAACTTGTACAATTTTTTTCAGCAAGATGGTTCACACTTACACAAAAGTAACACGGCAGGGAAACAAAGGGATACTCTGATGATGATGTTGCCAGACCCTTAAGCCGTTTTCGTTCTTGCATTGGTTCTTACGAAACGTAATATTCCTAAAACGCTCGAGTTTGCATTCGTTGTTGTCAAACGGCGTTTGGCGTTTCGTTTTTTGTCAAACAGCGCAAAATCGTAAAAGAAACGCCCACCCAAAACGTAAAGGAATTTCCTTAATTTTGTGTAATATAAAATAATAAAGAATTGCAACCTTACAGAATTAATTACATTTACAGTTCGTTTTGGGCAAACAAGCGCAAAATCGTAAAAAAAAAACGCTCACAAAACGTAAAATTTCCTTAATTCTGCTGTAATATAGAATTTACAAAAAGAATTTAAGAAAATTCCTATTACGGTTTGGTGAGCATTTTTTCGATTTTGCGTTTTGACAAAAAACGAACGCAAAACTCGAACATTTTATTAGTTTCCAAACCCAATTTCTTTAAAATAATATTGTAATACCATTATGTTTAAAAAGAGACCTAAACACTTGAGCAAGCGTGCAATTTTTGTCAAACAGCGTTTGCGTTCATTTTTGCAAACATTCGCAAAATTCGTAAAAAAAACGTCTATCCAAATTTAAGCGCATTTCACGAATTCTGTATAATACAGAATAAAAAAGAATAGCAACTTACAGCAATTAATGAAATTCGCTTACGTTAGGCGAGCGTTCTTTTCTATGATTTTTGCAGTTTGACAAAAACGAACGCAAAACTCGGAACATTTATTACGTTTTTGTCGAACCCAATTGTAATATGTAATACCATTATGCTTTAAAAATGAATACCATATGTTTAAAAATGAAAACTGACTTATCATAGTTTATCAAATAAAATAATTTAATGATGTGAAAATTGAAGTGGACCGAATTGCCCCGCCCCCCAAAATCGTTGGGGCAATTCGGTCCACGTTACTTATCGGCTTCTAACATTAATCCTATATTATATATACAAATACAATTATACTAATTCTAATCCTAAAGGATAATATTAACATATAAAAAAAAAGTCCATAAACCTTAGCAGTAGTAGGAATACCATTCCGCTTCGTGCTTACACCTGACCAGCGATAGCACAATCGCTCAATCAGGTGGATATTTTTTACTCAGCTACCTTCATGGGTGTTTTAGTGATTATTTTTTTTTTTTTTTTTTTTTTTTTTTTTTTTTTTTTTTTTTTTTTTTTTTTTTTTTTTTTTTTTTTTTTTTATTTTTAGATTTTATTTTATTTTTTTTTTTTTTTTTATTTATTTATTTTATTTTATCTTTTTCTTTTTGATACGTAGTTAGTTATTTTTTAGTTTGTGTATTTTTTTTTTTTCATGTCTTTTCATGAGCTTTTTTATGGTATTGGTGTCAACCTTGTTGACTTGCGTCCGCCATTTTGTTTTTTATAAATTGTTCTTTGTTAACTTCGTTCATAATTTTCAATCGTCCGCCTTCGTCGGATGAATCGCAAATTCATCGGCTTCGCCATCGTCGCGTTTTTTAACAAGTTCCCCGCAAGTCGCCTCACTGGCCGAATCGCTAGCAAAGCGCTTGAAAGACTTTAAACGCATCGTAGCAAAGCAACCACGCGCAAAGAACCGCTAAGTAGCAAGGCCAATAGCTAAAATTGTATCAACATTTTTACCTATACAGTTGTAATTATTATTATTTTAACTTGAAAACAACGAGAGTTCAAGGCAAGTATTATATTTTTACGAAAACACGCCGTTTTTTATTAAAACTTATACCAAATATTTCACACCCGCACCCACGTGGTCGCTACTCACGAATTTTCACCGTCCCTTTTCATCGTTGCTTAAACTTCCTTACCAGCTCAAGCCTCACCGTCTTTATATGTTCGAGTTCCCATCGGTCATAAATCAAAATAGAACTCGACCTCTCACTACCGAAGCAAACCGCGGACCTTTTAACCACACCTCCAGCGATACGACTTAGTAGAATATAAATTTAATTTCCAGGTTTATAAAAGCAAGTCCGTGTTTGTACAATAATAATAATAATAATAATAATATATATATATATATATATATATATATATATATATAATATATATAATATATAATATATATATATATATATATTATATTATATATTATATATATATATATATATATATATATATATATATATATATATATGAGAGAGAGAGAGAGAGAGAGAGAGAGAGAGAGAGAGACAGTTTCGTTTGCGGAACATTTCGAAGCATTTACACTTTTAGACGTATTTGAGACACTGAAATTTTTTTATTTGAATCATTTTTAATTGAATTTTAATTATTTTAATTATTTTTATTTGAATTAATTAATTATTTGCGTATTTTTATTATTTTTATTTTATTTTTTGTTATAACATCTCTCATCCTGAGAATCACAACGTGAAACGTTGCATTGAAATGCGATTTTCGTAAAACACGTGGCAGACGTTCCGTGCTATTATTTCTCTTTAATTCGAAAAATTTATTCATTATTTGAATTATTTTATTCATTTTTATTTGAATTTATTTTAATATTTTTAATTATTTTAATTATTTGCGTAACGTGTTATTTTATTTTTTTATTTTTGGTATTAATCTCCTTCTTTT